>JAOSYY010003369.1:5751-18284 GCA_025727935.1 Hebomoia glaucippe
TAACTGCTTGAAGGAGGAATAAATAATTATTCATAGGTTATGTTGATAGTACACAAGATCTTTAATAGAAATATGAAAGTGATTTTAGAACTATAGTTGGTTAATGTCAGTTAATATTTAAATACATTGCTTTGGCGTGGATATCCGTCTCTTCTATAAATGCATGGACCAAATATATGTATAATATAAAAGTTGTCTCTCAATACGACCTGTATTTATTCTTTATAGCTTTTATTTAACTTGTAATGTTCATTTTGGTCCAGGTAGGTCCAGTCTTGTAAGCTAAATTAGAACCCCTTCGTACCGAGTTCAATTTATACACATTAGTCAGTTGCTACGATACTGCATTTTCAATGTCACGAATTTTACCTTTTTCCAAATTACCAAAAATATATTAAACACCTATTAAGCTTGACAGAAGTATTTTTTTTACAATTCTCGTTGTTTTTTATATTATATATTTATACATGTTTTCATGACTTAAGTTCATGAAATAAATGATTTACACGATACATTTGTTGAAAATGGCTATTTGTTATGCTTATAATATATTTTTACTACCTGTCCATAGCTATAGATTTTATCGTAGAAACAGGCACTTCACCCAACAATATCTATCCTCGAAATGTGGTTAAAATGACTTAAAGAGTTACGAACAGAAGTTTAATCTTTTGACGTAACTACGAAGGTTTTGGTGCACGCCTGGGGTTTTACAAGGTGGAAAGTTTAAAGTGCGCAGCCTTCAGCTAATTTCCTTTATATTAAAATAAATAAACTACCTTATACTACTGAGGTTAGCGGTGTATAAGAAGTAGATCTACTATATGAATAGCCATTCAAAATAAGTTATATTACATATTTCAGTCATAATATATTCTATTTCTGCGATAAACAAGTACAGTTTCCGTCATTTTCAGTAAATGGCATTTAAACGTTTAGGTACATTTTAATTGGAGCTATGCGAACTTATAACGTTTTGATTCTAGGTCAACGTGTAGGGATAGAGCAGAAAAAGTGCTTGTATATTTAACTCAATTTAGTTCATTTGTGTTTATCGCAATAAGAGCAAATGATTTCTTTTTAATTTTCCAATATAAGGTGGCAACAATATAGATAAAACGAAAAAAAAATATCTGTTTGTAATAGAATCCGTTAGTGAGATCCTATGTTATGGAAATTCTAAACGTACACTTATAGATAACCACGTTAAACTTACACAAACTTTCGGCTTCCGGGAATAAAAAGGTATGGGTACGAGAGTTATAATAAATTATTTCGAGATGTTTATTATATCTACAAAGTAGTGGACGTAGCGTAGGCACACAGGAAATAAGTTAAATCATTATTAATAAAACAACTTGCGCACCTACTTCTTTGTAAATAACTTAATTTATTCTAAGGAATGAAACAGATATAAATATATATTACAGCAAATAAAGATTAAGAACATTGCATAGCTTCTACATTACATTACATTTCAGATAGAAATTCGGAGCAACTTTGTAATCTAATATTAATTTTAACGTTGACTTCAGAAGTTCGAGAGTATATACTAAAATACTTATTTGCATTATTAGAATTACATATTTAATAAAGATATTGACATCAAATATATTGGTTTGTTAGTCGAATAGTATTATTAAATAGCAATGGAACAAAAGAAGTACGAAATTAATTATTTGGGCGGGTGACACGCCCCCAAAGAATGTAATTAAATCTTGGATTACAATATGCCATCACTAAAGAGATACACAATCAAACTCATTTGAAAAATATTTAAAACATTCACGGAGCGGCAGTCCAACTATTTACAGCTTAAAGCTATGTTATGATTAGAAGAAGAGTTGTAATATCGTAACGCTCTGATAATATTTTAAAAATGCTACAAATAATGGCTTTTCGTTAAAATTTTAAAGTGCATTAATATCAATTTTACGTCTAACTTGCGAAATGATGGGTCTACATCACTTCGGTTCATTCTGTCATTATACTAATACTAATTAAAACTGATGTAACAGTTGAGTTGTAACAACTTGCGTTTCTAAGAATAATATTATTGACACATACACATATTAACAGATATCAAAATAAACTATGACAAATATTTAAACAATTTTAGTTCAGTTCGGCCATAATTTTAGTTTCGCAATTAAGTTGTTATATTGCTTTTATCATTTGCATAATTTTAGTTGTATTAATTATATTATGCAAATTATAATCGAAACATTAATAATGTAATTATGTTCCAAATAAACGTCTAAATGTTTGATTGTTATGTGATTATCTGGGTGATGTAATTAATTCTGAAACTTGTTCTATGCACAATATTGTCAGCATTCTACATGTATGAAATAATAGAACCTTCTGCTGAACAAAAGAAAATAGAACGAGGGGACTTTTTAAATACCTTTGTTCCTAGATGGAAATGTTGTGAAGCACTTAAAACAAAACGCATTTTTGGACTGACTGTATACAATAATACTATAATTTACATAATAAAAGCCATATTTACTAATTTATAATGTTTATAACTAGGTTATGCTAGGACTACTGCTAGCGTTCATGGCGATTTTGTCATCCACTTTATTTATGTATCATATTATATTTGGGTAAGTTTGATCTATAAAGTTAGTTTACACCTTTGAGTCTAAATCTTGTACAAACTTAGATTGTTGTATTTATTAATCAACAGCCTAAAATTAGCTTTTAGCACTAAAAATAGCAATACTTCCATACTACGTTTCACCCCCCTTCATGACCTTACTATCCTTTTTTCGCTTCAAAAAGTAGCCTGTATACCTTATCAGATTATAGACTATTTGTGTACCAAATTTTATCTAAATCGTTTCTGCAGATTTGGCTTGAAAGTCCGGCAGACAGACAGACAGAATCACTTTCGTGTATATAATATTAGTAAGAGCTCATTTTCGTATATCGGTCAAATAATATTACTAGCAACATCAAACATCGAATTCGTTAATAATTGCTTTATATCATCATTAGGACCTGATAGCAACGTCGAATTTTGACAAGGGCAGTGACGACATGATATTCTCTGTTCTAATTTCCTACATGTAATATAATTTTAAGTCAGATTTGATTACACTGAAGAATTCTTTTTTATTGCTATGTTAAATATAATAATATCCACTCATAAATTACTAAGCTATAATACGAATAGTCTACTTGTCCAGTTTTCTATCTTAGGTAGCTTTTTTATGAATTACTTCGTTTAAGAAGCTTACTTACCATAACTGAAGTATACTGAATATTATGTTTGAACGTAACACATAGGTGGGGAAGTAAGTAGCTTGTACACATTTTAATAAAATTAAAGCTATGAATAGACATTGGCCGGAGCGATGTAGCACCGTAGAGGTACGTGGGCATAAGCTTCAGTATCTAGCGTTATGTGGGAAGTAATATTGTAGAATGACAAGAATCGACATTAGTTTTATTCGATAATATATATGGAAACTAATTATATATTACCAGGAATTTAGAGGAATTCTTAAAAACTTTGGTCTGCATCATTGTGCCTACTGGCCAGAAATACTATAAAAATATTGTTTTTTGAATTGAAGTCATTCTTTGTATTTAAAACGTAATATTATTTTTTCAATAGCAATAACAAGGCACAATATAAGATGAGCTTTGAAAGAAATCAAAAAATAATTTCTATGTCTGTTCATTTGAGAGATCTTAAAAAGCATAATATGGAGAAAGGAACGTAATCCCCCAAGATTCTATTGATAACTTGCTTACGACTATAGCCTGAAGACTGAAAGCAGGTGAAAGCATTTGTAGGGAAGGAAGCTAGTAAATATGCATTGAAATAAAATCTGTATGACGTATGAATATAATATTTACTTTATATTAACCTACTAATAATGAAACTTTCTAGGATTTTTCTGTAGTACCAGTTATATAAATCATAGAGTCCCAAGACGTATCTGTAATATAATAATATAATATAATAATATAGATAAACAATCTGAATGTATTCTCAATTTCACCAAAGACTTTAACAATAAACAAAAGAGTATATATATGTGTATGTCATATACATGCCAGTGTGTTTTTTTATTGATTAAACGTATAGTTTAATATCTCTGTAAAAATGATGTGTCAAAAATTTCATACTCCTCAGTCCGCACAGTTTTCGTAAAATATATAGTTTTATTAAAACTAACCATTAACCAAATTCATGTATATTTTTCTAAGTCGGATAATGGATTTTATAGATGTACAGTATGTAGTAATTAATACTGTACTTTAAGCATCTGATTAATGAATGCCTTTCCATTTACTGTACCCGTAAGGAAAACAATATGTTAGGGTAAAGAAGTATTTTCCTTTATTACTACATCGTACCACCATTAGGGTGAATTGTTATTCTCGTAATCAGACTATTTATCTTACTTATGGAGAACCCGGCTTCAACCGATTAGTTAGTTTTTGAGGTAACACAGCAAGCATTGTCAAGTTAATTGACGAATTTTATACCTATTTTATTGTACTATTTCCAATTGTAGTTATTTACGAAACTAATAAAATCTATTTTTATATCGACGGCCGCAAAGAACAAGACAACTGCATTTTTGCGAAATTCACTTTTTTGCATAATTAAATTCAAAATTCATTTTTCTATCTACAGATCTATTTTTTTCACAAAAGAATGTCATTATTTATCTATATATTGTCTCGTAGATAAATGCTGCACCTATTTTTAATAAAGTAAACAAAGATATCTGTCGTATTTCGAAAATAATATACATCAATAATTTAATATTCACTATTGTCTTCGAAATTCACGTACTAATTAACTACTAAAATTACACAAAGCTGTCTTTGTTGTTGTAAATGTTATTAAAGATTTACGTTAAAAATGCTCTCCTGGAAACTAGTGATTTTGTAGATAACTGTTTGTTGTTAATTGAGGCTATATTTTAAAATGATCTAAAACACATTTTGTTTGAAAATATTATGCCTTTGTATGCTTGTAATGTTATACACTCTACTTTCTTTTTTTAAATTATCAAAAATGTTTTCCTGAATTTAACGTAAGTACTATGTATATATGCTCATACGATCTACTTGTAAACACACGTAAATTAAAGTATATATGGCAAAATATTGAGCTATGATACAGGTCTGGCTATAATACCTTAGGATAGGCATCTTAACCACGTCAGATGTTTAAGTTACAACTTAGACTACAAAAGCTCGACACATGTACAAAGGCATTGCAGTAGTTTGCTAATTTTCTTAGCATTATTAATCACACAATATAAGAAGCAACTGTATTTATATCTATGTTTCTTTATCATTATAATACAAATATGGTTAAAACTTAAAAGTTCTTTGAATTTTGTTAAGAATTAACTTTAAACGAAGCGAAAAATATAATCGCATCCATCAAGGGTGACACAAAGTGAGTAATCTATTTTGAGAAGAAAATGGACAACGACAAAATAGACGTTTCATGTTAAACTTATCCTCAGAAATTTGACACAAAACAACCCTTATAAACTGTAGTTGTATCTAGTAACAACTTTTGAATTACACATAGTAAATATAAAAAAATGCAGTATCTCTTAGAATAATGTTTAATATCCATTCGGCTGTCTTTTTCTATTAATGTGACAATAATTTACTATCGACAATTATAATGTGATGTAGACAAACACAAAAATGAAATGTTAAATCATTCGATATTACTTGATTTTTTACATATTGAGCTTAAAATCACAATTAATAAATATGATTATACAACTGCACTGAGATATTTGTCGCTTTTTATATTAATTTTTGAAATAAAGTACTTTGCATTCAATATACACTCTACGATCAGCCGATTTCCCTTTTAATTTATTTGCTTCCTGATTCCGAAAACGTTTTCAATAATTTCTGAAACGACGAATGAACGAAAACGTTTTTATAAAATGTATGTTGATATACTAAGAAGAAATATTTTCAATATTTGTAAATAAGTAATGTTTATTATTATACTTTGTATATGATAGTCATCAGTATATAATGACTGGTATGACTAATATCCTGACTAATATCTATATATAATTAACCTACACTATTAATAGCGTGGTGATTACGCTTTGGTAATTGATTGTGTACACCGGAAATAGTAGTATGGGATGGAGCATATTTTTCTCGAAATTTTAGTGTAGGACAGTATACTTCATGTTTCGTTTCATTCGTTTTATACCTATCTATCGCATTACTACAATGATTCTTCCAACAAGCATAGCGCAATAGATTTAATTCTGAATGGTATATAATTTACACAAGACTAACGTTGATCATCCGACGTCACCGTGGTTGGCACGTATGATGTTTATCCGCTTCTTAAACGTATAGAAGTGTAATTTGAAAGGCAATGTTCGTTCAAAGGTCCCGAGAAATTTTCAATGTTTCTCAATCAGACACATTTTGTTCGGATCGAGGTAACATCAAGTTAAACATATACAGAAAAACCAGTTTTCTACTTTCATATAACTTGTTTTTATTTATAAGAATTGAGAAAGCACTTGCACAATAAAAGTAATATTTGCTTACACTTTTACGGAGTAATAAATAGTCGAATTACTTACGGAGATTTATTATCATTGTCAGTTTATTACGGTTCGGATCTCAAGGGACTTGGAAAAATTGTGAGAGAATCGCTTACTGGGGTTCTAATTGCCACTCTGACAATTTTCATTGAATTGATACCCACCCATTATTTAATTTACTCGTAACCAACTTTAAGTAATTCGCTTACACAATATGTTTTTTTTATAATATTTAATACAACGAAAACGCAGCGAAATTATTTCATAACTGCTTTTAGTTAATAAATTAAATCTACTTAGACAATTAAAGATTATTTGTATTATAAGGGAAAGACGTTATTAAAAACCGTTCATGTTGGAAATGTGAAATATCTGATATAATAAATTATTCCTTCATAGATATACAATTGACTTAGGTACATCATATCATTTTATGAGTAAACAGCTCATTATTTTTATACAAATTTTTACTAATAATAAATAGACACATTTTTCAATAAACGACATTTGGAGCAATCTAAGTAAAGTAATATGCTAACAATTACAGTAACAAAACATAGAGCAATATAATCAAATTTGTAAATGTAATTTCATAAGCACTTCCGTTTCTATATAAAATGCGTGAATAGCAGTTAAAGCTACTTTTCGCTATTATTAAGTTAAATCCAATTGCGAAGAACCAACGTACTATTAATATTTAATTTAAAATGAAACAAAGCTGATGTCTGTTAAAATGAAAAGACGTTTATTAGTTTAGAAATTCATTTATAACACATTTAATCCTATAAATCCCTTTAAGGGATTTTGAAATTAAGCTACAAACTTTGTGTTCTATTTATAATGATTAAAATTAAATAAAGTGTGCAATTATCTGCTTTATAGCACGTACAATCATAGTAATGCTTTCTATTATTTATTATATTTATACACTCATACAGACAGAGTCCACGACGGCTAGACCTTTGTTGTCTATTAAAAGCTGAAAGTTTTTCAGCACCACGCCCTCAATTGAAGTAACAATGTTGCATGACTATGGTTTAATTTAACTCATCTTATGTTATGTCTCTCTATGGTATCTTCTAACCTCATTCTGAAGAACAAAAAGTGCTCTTTATAAAATTACAAATTTGGAGGTGTTATATATACATTTTTGTACTAGATATCCACTTAAACCTCGATGATCTAAACTTCGATCGGTGATCCTTGTTAACAAACTTTTAGCTTGTATAAAGTGATGAAGATTTGACCGTAGCGGGCTTTTAGTCCCCTCTATAATGCGACATAGCTAATAGTTAATAAAACAATTTTTCAGAATAAAAAGTGAATGGACGTATCTATTTTGTCGATCTTAGAGTGTATCGAGGGAAATTGTTATACCTACAGTTATATTTAGCTGTATAACTCATTACTCGTAGCCGTAGGCCGTAGCGTCCCTGTTGTAAACATGCGTCGTAGATACCTACAGAACAAGAACAACTGTATATAAACCTCATACAGTATCTGAAATGGTTATTCAAATTTTCGGCTCGCTTTCCATGCAGTTAACACAATATTTGTTTCATGATAACCAAGTTCAAGCCGATTAATTAAGCTTATTATTTTTTACTAATTCAAACTGTTTTAATTTTTGGAGCTTATCCTGTGTTATTCTTTTATGAGACGTTACAGCGCAATATTTGTTGCTGATTTTTGTACCATTTATTATTTGAATGAAAGGACGCAAGGTGACGTGAAGATAATTTATGTAGTGTATGTTTCTCAAAATAATAGCGTGTTTAATTATTCAGCGGCGTGCATAAAAATGGTACAGGGTATTTATACAGTATAAATCGTATAGGAACACGCGAACATTTTAATAATTTAACCTGAATTAACTTTTTATGATAATAAGTAAATGGATTAGTTCCATTTTTATTATACTGTATCGCCTTGTGTCGTAAAAATCCTATTTAAGTGAACGGATATTAACTCGTGGGATAATTTAATCACGATTAAATTACTAATGAAATTTTATTTAATTAAGTACTAATAATACTTTGACCTTTAACTGACTTTGCTAATATGAATAGGACAATTACGCCCTACTTCAAAAAGATTTTCATATTTTATGTATGTGGTATATGATATTTTGAATTTATAAGAAATAATAACATAGTTATTATAATAATAGTGGTCGATGGAAAATCCGTCCTCAAAAAGTGAAGTTCGGTGAATGTCCCTAAGGGTAGCTTGAGACGGCCGCGTTTCTGTGTCTCTTTTAATGATTATTTTCCTTTATAAGCAAGATAAGCCTTTTGTACTCAACCTTTCCAAAACAATTTGTTTGTTTAACCAAGAATTGAACCCGAGACAAATATGATTTCGCTTCTGATGATAAATCCAAGCCGGATAAATACATGTTACTGATTTCGATAAAATCATAAATGTAGAGAACAATATAATATAATAACTTTCATATGGATAACCTAAAGCAAAGGACACTTTAAAGATACGTTATGGTGTTTTTATATGTATACCATTTTAAAACATCTCAACAATGTGGTCACTTTTGAAGACAATATTTTATTGTCAAAGATCTCTTGAGGATTTGAACCTATCAAGTCTATCGCATTCTCGCGAAATTAGCTCTCACTATAGAAACTCAATTGTCGTTTTATCCCCGGATGAAATGGCATTTCTCAAAGCGTTTTATATGTCTTAATTTTATATGAATGTTTTATGAACGTAATAAAGTTTATGAATAATAGCAATCCACCCCCGACCCAGTGCTTAATGACTATCAGGATTTTAACAAACATGACGCGAGCATTCATAAATGGATGAACATTAAAATCTTACCAAGCGGCGTTGTAAATGTTGTGTGTAAATAACGTTTTGACAAATAAAATATCAGTAGGTAACGAAGTTCATCAGAATCAGATAATGCGTACAATAATAGTAGTACTGCTTTCAGTTGAGCGAAATAAAATAATTGTAAAATATGAAAATACAGAAAAGAAAAATATACTCCCGATTTCAGTCAAAATACCAACATCGATGTGCAATTATGATTGATGTAAAATTATTGACGCGTGGCATGGTGGCGGTGGTATCAGTATTTGCTTTTTTATGTGTCGAGTTTGAGTTATGGATGGCTTTATATGCATGTAACATTTGGAAAGTAAGTTTTTCTATATTATTCAACTTAGTAATATATTTTGGTAGATGTAGAATTAATATATTAGTCTATACTATACATATTTATATGAATTGTCTCATAATTACTGTAGTTCTGCTCGCCTATTGAAAAAATTATGAAGCTATAATGCTTGGCTGTTTGCCAAGATTAGTTGCTTTAAATGTTAGCTTATTAATGAATTTCGAAAACGTTTTGGTGTCATTGTCCCCTCGGGAGCTTTAATTTTTTTCTTCCTTTTGACGCTGCATAGTCCTAGTGTAGCTTTGACGATAAAATATTTTACATTATGTATCATTATGTTATATAAGCTATAGTAAAGACTATTAATATTATTTAGGTGTCAATGAATGTTCTCGTCTTTTGACGATCATCAATAGCTGTTTTGTGAATCAATATTAACGCTTGAGTAAAAATTATAACGATTTGTCAATTGTAATCATCATTTATCAACGAAAGTAAGCAAAACATCGAATAATAGTACTGATCGTCAAAAAACGACGTAACACACCTTATATGCAGCTAGTCGTGCATAGTAGGTATAATAAATGGTATTCGTAGTTTGATGAAGACTCTGTTGCAGTGTTGTTGCGAGCGCGTCGGTGCGGGGGCGGCGGGGCGGGCCCGCGACATGAGCGGCGCGCGCGCAGCCCGCCCCGCCCGCTATGCAGCGTCTGCGCACCACCTTCAAGCGATCTCGAACGCCTACTCCCGCCGACATGAAGACACAAAGCAGTCTCGAAGTTCCCAAGCAGGTTGGTGTACAAGTATTATATACACAACATAAATAGGATAAATGTATACTGGATATGTATATACAATGAATACCACTCATAATGATACTTAGGACCCGATACTTTCGCTTTAAAATATATTTGTACCTTATAAATATAGCTTAATCAATAGCTTAAGCTATGAGTAGGATAATCACATGTAATTCATTTATTTTAGTAATGATTTCCAATTGTACTATACATATATAGTTCAGTACAAGCCGCGCTTTCGAGAAGAAAATTCGATTCCTTGTGAAATGGTTTAAAACGGTTACACCGAATTAAAGATAACGGATATACTCGCATATGGATATATAATACTAAAAATATTTACAAACATACATATATCTATTTATTGAAAATTATAGTTAGGATGTATTGTTTTAAAATTGTATCAGGCTATTCCGGGGGCTTAAAAGAACAGAAACAACGTAATAATATGATAATATAAAAGTATGTTATTACCCTTGAAATAAGTTGATAAATGTGTGAAACGTGTGAAAAAACAATAATTGAAACGACATCATAAGTTGTGTCAAGGAGATTTATCTAAATATATTACTTCGCTGGTAAGTAACCAGGTAAACCACGAACCGTTAATCAATTAGAATCTAATTATAAATTTATATAATAACAGATATGTATACTTCAAACGTTGTAATTTTCCCACAGCTTAATCAGACTTTTCAGATTTTTTGAGATTTTCTTTTTATTCTTAACAGGAATAAACTTCTATATTAATGTTACGCGATCGACACAAATAATTAAATCATTTTATATAAATGATGTATTAGAAATATCTATAAAAATGAGGGAATATAATAGCGGAAATCCAATCGGAAATTCTTCAATAATACTCGTACGTAACTGAATACGTACCTTCGTCCTTAATTGTGCTAGACCGTTAAAAATATACAGATTATAAAAAAAAACGTAGTCAGGGGTATACTTGACAGTACTTGAAACCTGTCAACTGTGTCTGATGTCACCGCTCATCAGCATTGGGATTTGTGTTGGATGATCCTTAACTAGTAGACGCCTGCCTTGTATAATGAAAACTGTTGTGTCGTCCAAATGAGTACTAGGATTGTTATGTACCGCAGTTCTATATACTCGTATATTTATGGTTATAATCAAATCATAAAACGGTTAAATTAAATTTTTAATTTTATGATGAACTATTCATTATTGGCGCTCTTCAATAAATCCTGATGTCGACCAATATTTAATATTGTATGATTGCAAGTTTTAAGTATACAAATTTTATTAATGTTTACGAAATACAGGTTCTCTCGTTCGTATATATTTAAATTGTATTATTTAACTTGTGATGCCCCGCGGTTTTGCTGGGGGTAATTTTATCTTTAAATATACAAAATACACCTGACAAATTTAAACAGTTGCCAGAAAAAAGTGATTGTATATTTAATGGATTTTTATGGGATTTACGTTTTATGAAATTTCAATATTTTTTTGTTTTTACGCGCAATCCAACCGTTTCGGAGATTAGCAGGAACAAATATACAGATAATAATTTTATAAATTACTTCTATTTTAAGTATAGTATGTATTTTTTATGCGATAAGAAGGCAAACGAGCATACAGTTCACTTATATTAAGCGATATCTGTCGCCTTTGGACACCGCTAAGATCAGTAAAACTACTTTTGTAGATTTACCGATCTTAGAGGCTCGCGTTGCCAATCTTACGGCCTTAGCTATATTATAATTTTTGACCTTGTGACGTTTTGCTGTCGGCCTTATTTATTTTTAATTAGAATATTCGGAAATTCATAGACTGAAATCGAAACGCGCATAGCACTTCACGACATATTTACTGACTAATGTGCACGACTTATGTACTGTCATATACATAAAAAAAGATTTTATTGTGACACTTAAATTTTATTTATACGTAACATTATTGGTAGGGTTCGTTGTAAATACATACTATACTATTTCACTACATTGCATATGCATGCTATGCTATTTTACTACATTATAAATTAAAGTA
>JAOSYY010003369.1:18384-28832 GCA_025727935.1 Hebomoia glaucippe
GTAGAAGCAAAAATGTAGGGAAAATACATTTAACGCTGTTCACCTTTCTTTGAAGTAGTCTTGTTTAAGAAGGGCAATTAACTTTTCCACTAACTTGTAAGTACACCTTAAAGTTGTAGTTCTACGAAAAGCTCGGGAAAATATAACCTACTTATACGAGTATATTCACTCAGATTTTATAAAAAAGTGTACTTTGATTTTGCTTTTAAATAATTTTCATAAAATTGCATGAGACACACGAGTATTTATCAAACAACAAGCGCGATTTACAGAGTATAACATTTGATAGCTATTATTGGAAAAGGCTCTTTAGCTTTGGTCCATTTTATAGAAATGTCAATATCCGAGCTCTGTATTTTGATTCAATTTGTTACCTTTACTTTGTTCACTGCATATCACGTGGATATTTTTACCTGAGTTTTTAATTCTGTAATCAAACTTTATTATATGTATTAAGGTAATATCTAAACGTTCCCGATTTTATCCTCAGTAGATTTTTCAGTATTGTGATGCCAATTATAACATGAATTTATTAAAAACTCTACCAATCTATGAAAAAGGTTTTGCTTGGGGTGTGGCGTATTGGTGAACAGCTAATCTATTTATCTATGAGATTGTTTACAATTGTTTTGGTTTTTTTTAAGGTCACTAGAGACACATCGAATCTTCCCATTTTAGACAGGTTTCAGGAATAGATAACTTTATTTATCTTCTTGTCTATCTTTAATCATAATACCGTTACATGATTTTTATGAACATAGTTCATCAGCTTTCTCTGTTTTACTTAACTGAAACCTCTGGTCCTTGGTATCGTAAAGTTTTTTTCTGCACTGATAAGTGTATATAACGTATTAAATTAATTGTTTTTTTTTAACATTTGCACAACAACTGGACGTGGGCGTTGTTCTTTAACACAGTACCAAAACAAAGTTCTTTTATAACCAGTGTAGAAATAAAGTTTCTAATCCAAATATCATTACAAAATTTTACCCTTGTGAGCGAGATACAGCTAAAGTTGTGTAATAATATAAACTTATTTACCTTTACGCCATACTTCATGAATGGTACACGAGGGACCTATATCTAGAATAGTATGCTAATTACCTCATGCCATTTTATTTCTGAACAGGTGCGATCGGCGTCGTTCGATGAGATACAACTTGAAGCAGCTCGCGGCGCCGGCCCAGCCTCGCTGCTGTCGGTACCGCAAGGTGGTGCACGGAGCCGTTCCTTTGACTCGGCTGGATCAGACGACTCTGGTACTTACTTGGAAGTACGTAACATGATCTATAGATCAGGCCCTTACTAAATTTAAAAAGCACTGCTACTTTACTTACTCCTTCAATGCAAATTATAGAATAAAACGAAAGTAATAAATAAATTTCCCAGTATCGTCATAAATTGAAGTCTCAAAGCTTTTTCCATTTGTTTTGAAATAGTATTAATTCTTATACTTACAACAATGCTTGCAAAAAATCATGTCTGTACGAAATCCATACTTGGTAAACACAATAATATCACAGTGTCTGGGTACAGTACCTAGTCTACGGAACGTGAATTCCATTCATATCTATACGAGGTTTTAAGCGTTACGGTTGGCTTATAATTATATGAATCCTGGGGTGATTGTGGTTAAAACTTAAACCACATTACTCAGTACGCTATGCAGTGTCGGATCAATATCATGAATTACTATTGTATTCTACGGTATATAGCCTAGAGTACAAAGTGCAAACGTTAATAATTTTACAATTATGGATTTATATAACTTTAAATTTTTATACTCGTATTAACGTATATAACTTTAAATTTTTATATTAGTATAATAGATTTCCGATTACATCTGTTATATTTAACTTAGAGTCTACAAAACTCGAATACAATATTTAAATTGCAAATGATAAACCTAAATAAACTTATTACCGGAGGGCACTTGACTGCTTTCATGCTATTTTAGAATTCTTTGCGCTCAAACACAAATAATCTTGTTTATTTTCCAATTTAAATTCGTTTTCTTAGGCGAGAATATTATTTGTACAGGTACCACGACTATGGTCGCGACGCCGATCAGGGAAAGGCACGCCACCACCATGTGTCCACTGTCGGCATATGGAGACTTGGTTAGCTCGTCGTAGTGAAGAACGCACCACTCCCGAACGACCGCCAGCATCATCTTCAGCCGAAGATGACGATGAAGAAGATGATGAAAGTGATGTCGAATCACCTAAGATACTCTTTGCACATCCACGAGCACCCAGATTACTACTGCCCCCACCAATACAATCACCACCACCGTCTCCGGGTGCACCATCATTTGAATTACAGCCGCCTGTAGACGAAGCTCCTATAGTTCCACAAAGGAGACGTTCGATATCTCGACAAGAAGCGTTTTTTGTGGAACCAACGGGTAGTTCTCTCGAAAACGTGCGTGCTTCTGAAGAGAATGCAAATAGTGCCCCGAGAGATTCAATCGTTCACGATATATACCTAGCGGTACCCGAATTGAAACGTGACCGCGCCGCTTCTGTGGACTCATGTTTTTCCAAAGTTAGCGGTGGCCCTAGAGCCGAAGAGTTAGATGAAAGTGGAGATTATCTCACTGTACCGGGATCAGGACATCGTTCGCGCTCAGTGGATATTGTGTTGCCAACTGCTGAACAGTCGCGTTATAAAGCACTTGCCCTCACTTCTACACAGGCCCCACCGACGCCGAGCTATACTGCTCCACCAGTTGATGAACCAGATGTTGTCCCTGTGGTCCTTCATGTTTTAGAAAACAGGTCAGTGTCTATTATTAAAGTGAATGCGCTTATTACTTGTGTTTTATTTTGCTGTATTTTAAAAAAATCTTTTGTTCCACATTTATTTAGTGCTGTTTCTTCTAAACATATTATAATTACGAAATAGCTTTTCCTAACCCTTATCTCTTTTGTTGTATAATTTTCAGATTCGTATAAATAATGACGATTTGTAAGATTTATATGAACCTTTACTATACATATAATACATAATTATTATAACTTATGATATTATTATATCCAAATTATCTGGGATTTTATAAATATATTATACTAGCAATGATACATTCGTATACCTTTAGCGATATCACACTTCAGGGACGGAAAAAAGAATATTCTATATCAAAGTGCGCTATTTCACGTTTCATATGTTATTATGAGAAGAATAAACACTCATATTACAATGTTATTGAAATGAAAAAACAGCTCCCCTTTGTTGTTTCAATATTCTCACTTTCAATGTATTCGTTTCTAGCAAAGAGTTACCTAAGCAAAGTAATCAAAAGTTTGAATAAGTTTTAGTTATACTTTAAATTCGATTTTTATAACTCTATTTTTAAGATATTATATTACGTACTTTGGAACAAAATTAAAATGTTTTGGCGTCAATAATTTATTAAAAACTCTAAATAAAAAACAAGATTATTTTTAACAAAACTTAAACACCTGCTTGGCTATTATAGACGTCTCAAGAATATTGTAATATAAAACTTGTTTAACATAAATATAGATAGACTATGGTTCGTTTTGATAAGGGTATTTATGCAATTATATCTGCTAGTAGGTAACTTTGTATCATGTTTGATTTACTGGACGATCAAGAACATGTTATTTGAGCTACAGTATTGTCTAATTATTACCGTATCTGTTTCCGGAAATTAGACTCTCTATATTTATTTTAATAATAACATAATAGCGTATTATTATTACAAATAATTTTCACGGCTAACATACCAAAATTCATAAATTGCTATGAACTAATTTACATTTGTATCAAATGGCTAATAATGCGGTAGACAAGTTCATTTGGTAGGAATTAGGAAACAATGACCCAATTACTCTGGGACAAGGATTTATTTGTACCTTTACGTTTATTTTCATGTAAATTTAGGGTTAGTAGATTTTATAAAACGTGTTGTACGTACCTAATAAATTTCTATGTTTACAAATTGGTATTACTTTTTAACCTCAACGCGTTTGATTTGTTTGAGAGCGTCTTGATATATTTTCTTGACAAGTATATCAGATATAATATAGTACTTGTATCTATGTACAGCGGCGCTGCAAGTATAACTTTAATAAAATTTAGAGAATAATTGGAATAACCATGATAGCGTTTTGAAGAAATACTAGTTAAAATTCTCATTAATTTTGAATAGGACTTTTAACTTCTGTTTAGTTAGACCGTTTAAATGTCTTGACCTTTAAACGGCCGGACGTCTTTTCGTGAAATCCAGCTTAAAATCTTCTCGAGTGAACCAACTTTCAATTAAAAAATACCTTTTAATCGGTTAATCTGTCAAATCTTAAACAACCTTTATTTTTCGACATATAATCTTACGTTCTAACTATAACGTAAGATTATATATAAAATAATATTTTAGACTTCTGGAATAAATAACTATTTATTCCAGAAGAAGTCTAACTTTTACCACCATATTCTAGTATCTGATTTAACAAATTAAATATAACCTTCTCAAAGGCCAACATTACCTAAAGAAGTTTTAGAAGACTACATAAAGCCAATTTTATGGCCATATTTCCTTCTGCTATAATAAAAATCACAGCCTCATATTGATAGAATTATTTGAACTATGCAGTTTCATATGTTGATACGCGTTCTTCGATCGCTAACAAGGTGGTTTTGCCAATCGATGGCTCAAACGATTATTGGCGGTTCAATGATTTGCAAACTATTTCCAAATGTTGATATGTAGGCTCTATTTAGTTTTTATATAGGTATTGCGCTATCTTTATTACATAAAATAAGATTTCTTTACAAGGTATCTCGTTTTTCTTATATACTTGAAAATAATATTTACACGAGTAGTGAAAAACAACTATTGAATTAATGAGATGAATACTATTTTACCTAATATTTTTTATCTTACATTGTCTCTTTCATAGTAATCGATGTTATTTTGCGGCGCTATTAATTATTTAAATTGAAATCTAAGCAATCAAACAATATGACCCATATCGAAAAGTTTTAAATGAGGTTATTCTATTTCAGCTTTGTCTTGTACAGACCTATTTTAATTGTTTTCGGATGCAAGGTTATTTCAAAACTTTTGAGCGCGCTTTAGCTATGATTAGATTAATTTTAATAATTATACTGTAGACAGAAGAATATTACGTTGTACTAAGGGTTTATCAAATACAAACTAATTTGAAAGGTACGGAGTTGTCTATAAACGACATTAAAGTGCTGTAACGTGTATGTCAGAACTAAGTTTATCAAAGTACTGCATTACAGCAATGCATACTGTGACTATTATTTTATATATATTATTACTTGACAGTCTTAATTAAACTGTCGTTGGTTTGACGTTTTACTCCTAAAACAGGTCTAAGCCAAAGAATCTTTATCGATAATTGACAGTCCTTCCTAAGACCAAGTTAAACGTCAAAAGTTTGTTTAGTTTATCTTTTAATGTTTTGACAAGACCTCAAACCTCGATTGAATATTGTTGGGTTCTTGTTCGGAGCTTAGATTGAAAAAAGGTATATTTTGATTCTCTAGACACAGTCAATGACTGGTATTTTTATATCGTTCTCTCTCTTCAAAATAGTAAAGACGTGAATTTTTTTGCAATGCAGTTATTAAATTATTAACTACGAATTTATTACTATTGTGAACTACGGATAAAGTTTATTTTCCATTTTCTATGGATATTGTAACAAACATTAATAGAAATGTATAAAAAAATTGATGGAAGCATTGATATTTATATATTTATTTCAACTATAAGAACATGATTCTATGATAATAATTGGGGTCGAAAATTTTGCATCCATCAAAAACTATTTCTACATTTTACAACCACAAGCATTTCAATTCAAATTCTACGCATCCAACCATTAATTTCGGGAATACCTCAAATAAACATTTGGGGTAAGAGAAGTAACTATTCAGAGGCATTATTTGCGAGTACGCGCTCTGGTTAAAATCAAAGCCTAACCAAGTTAAATATGAATGAACGTTATGAACATGTAAAGATCATTTTAAAAAATGTTTTAAACGGAAAGATCAACTGATCTTGCAGGTGTCCATGGGCGACAGGAATCATTTACAAAAAAAAAAAGAATTCATAAAGCTGGTTTAAAAGAAAACAATGCGAATTTCATGAATAATTACGGCAAGATTATTAAAATACGACAGATTATGGAATTTCATATTTAATGTTTCAAGACTACCTCCATTTTAAAAGCTTTTTTGTATAGATATTACTGTCTGGCGTAAGACTATTTAATCTTTCTGAAGTAAATTCTTAACAATCGTGGCAGAGGATCTAAATTTTGTTCTGATTACAAAGTACATCGCTTTATCGCATAGATTTATCTTAGCAAAAGTTGCCAAGTAGGAAGAGTGATGATAGAACGATTTTGTTCCGTGTTTATATTTTGTTAACGCATATTTATTGTGCCGAAAATAACCGATCATTTTAAAGTGTTCGATCACGCGCTTACTAAAATATATTATTAGCGTTGTCTATTAATAGCTTTATCACTTGGCAGATGTGTCGGCGAATGGTAGCGTGAAGGCGATGCAGATGGTTGGTCGCGGAAATGTCGCACGTCGCATGCTTTCTCATCTTCTTACAGCTCTTTCGTTTGTGTTATAAATTTCAATCATTTCACTTTTGTGACAGACTCAACATAAATATATTTTAATATTTTATTTCTATCATCGTTATAACACAAGCCTTAGATTATTTTTAAAATACTTGAAAGACAACTTGTATATTATGATTGCAATATTTATGATTTGGTTAAGTTATATTAATTTTAATCTGGCTATATTTGGTTACGTTATTTATTTAATTTGTTCTACACTGTATCAGTGGCTTCTGTGGGGTGGGAGCGCCGTAATAAAAGGTTACTCTTTGGCACATTAACTCCTTCAATCTATAAAGTCAAATCGATCGGTTAAACAAAGAAGAACAAACTTAAGGAACAGGATTTTGTATTCGTGTTAAT
Organism: Hebomoia glaucippe; assembly: GCA_025727935.1. NCBI lineage: Eukaryota > Metazoa > Arthropoda > Insecta > Lepidoptera > Pieridae > Hebomoia > Hebomoia glaucippe. Next base: position 25,383 of record JAOSYY010003369.1, read on the forward strand.
TAAAGTAGGTTTGAGTTCTTTCCTAATTAAGAATCTTTTTTAATAAAACTTTGCATTAACTGTTATGTAAAAGCTTAAAGTGCTGATACAGATTTCGCTAGTCATAACTTAAAATAATACTTCTCTGCTGTCTTGATTCATTGAATTATTTCAACTACGTAAAATGATCCATTATCAAAACAATTGTTTGCTACTAGTTTCCCTAATTGATCAGCCTCCTACTTGCCAAAAGTTTTAGAAATCGTATTGTTACTTCTAAGGGCTTTGTATTATTAAATTATTTTTAGAAAGTTATGTATATTGCAAAAACAAAATTTCACGCGTTTATGGAACCTCCCAGTTAAAATGTCGGGACAAGATTTATTAATAATTTCCAAAAACGTAATAAGAAGTTATTTATTGCATGTACGTAATGAGTGTTAAAATTTTATTGTATATCTACAATATAATATAGTCATTTTTATCCTGGCAGTATACGCCGACATTGATGTATTATACAAAGCTAAAAGAAACTTCTCAGAATCTAAACAATCGAACTAAGTTAAATTGAACTTGTTGTTTGCCCTCCCCACCTGAAAATAAGTTTATTGATCTATTTATTAAATACATGACGAAGAAAACTTATAAGTATATACGTGTATTATTTCTTGGATGTTTTTTAAATCACCGAGTTTGGGTCAAGGCACGTCATTCACTTTTCGTTAAATTTTACTTTTTTCATAACAAAAATTACGCGCATTGTAGTTATACGTATACATTTTATTATTTTTAAATTTTCCATAATACACATCTTCACAACAATATCAGACATTACAATTGTATAATTAGTATTAAAATACTGCGTCCCGACGGTACGATCATACATCACAAGCAAAATAGCTTAGAAATTTTGTATATAATATTTTATCTCCGATGGAGGCAGTGATGGCAATAAATAAAGATAGGCTCCGCTCAAAGCCATAAATAACCAAACTATGAGACTTCGCTTACATCGATGTATTCGAAAAATGTCAGTTGTATATTATTTATATAAATAAAATGAATGGCATCGTAAGGTATCATTAATAAATATTGATTCAAGAAGGTAATTGTTAATTTCAGCCCAATCTCGTGGAGAAATATAATTGTGTTTAATGTTTTAAACACATTACATTGTTAAGAGGCAAACAAGAATTTTTTACCATGAAATTGATGGAAAAAAATAAAATAAACGATTCGAATTTGCGTCATTATTTTGTTTAAACATAATTTATAATAGTATTATTTCTTAATTTACCACATCATTCAACCGCTCATTACACAGTCGCAAGCCGTCAATCTTTTTTTTATAAAGCCCGCATGTTTTCCTCCATCGTTGAGGTGACAAAGACAATCTTGTGTCAGTCGGAAGCATTTCTATTTCGGCGCAAACGCCGCGCCACAATGATCGGGAGTTGGCGTCTCATACGCCTGTCTAGTCCTCCCACCTCAAACCGCAGTATATGTCCCTGTTACAGTGCACGTACTTGTGAGATACACTAACGCAACGTAACATATTGTTACAATTTCATCTCGTCCAGTGAGTCAGGAGTTCAGTGTCAGTGACATTTCCGCGCCGTGAAGTGAATAGTGAAGTGTTTTTGTGTTCTCCAATATTCATTGCAATGTATAAGGATTTCCAGTTACTTATATAATAATAACAACTTATAATCTTATCATATTGTACATTTCATAGGTATATGCTAGAAGCATGAAATTGTTTTTTAGTTACTTCGTCTACGATAAAATAAAATAGTTACCACTGTGAAGGTCACGCCATCGCCATGTTGATTCAACTAATGTCAACTCAATAACTAAATAAACGTACAGTTTTAGGATCTATAAATATTACAAATGTGACTAAAGTTATTTATTTAATATTAAGATTTGCTTAATTAAAGGTACTCGTAAAAAATATTGTTTTAGTTATTTTTTTAATAGATAAATATTTATACTCTATAGTATAAAATTATTCATATTGCTGGATGAATTAAAAGATAAAATATAAGTGTCCAACAATTAAGTATTTATTGTAATGAATATTTTTGTATCTAAAAATTCTAAATATCTATGTAGCTTCAAATGGATCGAAAATTGGTATTCGAGAGTACGGGAAATTACAGTCGCTTAATTAGTTATATTTAAATGCAGTGTATCAGCCTTTAATAGCGATTCATACGCAGTTGATATCTACATATGGCGAGCAACAAATGTGTGCGTATGATACCGAAATGTTTGCTTTTTGATAAATTTAACGAGGCTCAGCGCGCGCAGTCTATCTAGTTAATTACTATATAAAATCAAACACGTGCTTTCTTTGCCTTTTTAAGTTAAGTGTAACTCGTATTTGATGCAGTTATACATGTACTGTGGATATAGATCCTTGGCGCAATTAATTGTGAAGTGGGTGTGATCAACAAGACGGGCAAGTGCGTCGGTGGTCCGACATGTTGTTGCATGGCGGTGCACTGAGAGAGCCTGTACAACGAAGGCGCTCAGGTCTTTCAAGAATTCGATGCTCGCTTGGAGTGCGGGGCGAGGATCTGCGGGCTCCTCGAATGTGGTGCCCGCACAGAAACCGACACAAAACAGCACCAGCGAGGAAAGCAGCGACAACGATGTTAAAGGCACGTTGCTCACGAGCGCCGCCGCCATGGCTAGAAGACGACGCGCCATAAAACTCAAAAGAAAGATTATATTCAAAGTTTCAAGGTTTGACAATTTGAAAATTATTTCTAACTAACATCGTGACCTTTTTCATTAATAGTCACAGACTACGCTACTAAATTCGATACATTTTAAAGCAGGTTAAAAGTTATTGTTAGACAATTTAGGTCAATCGATGAATACCTGATATAGATTTACAACAATAACTCAGACGACAATGAAATTCAAGTTTAAAAATTTATAAAGAGTGTAAATTCACACAATGTTAATTTATTATAATAAATAACAGTTCCATTATATTTTAAAATTACAATTTCAAAGTAAGAATTTCAGTAAATTATAATTCGAAGATAAACATAGAGGAGGATATTAATATTTTTGGCTTGTTTTTGTGTTCTCCTATTTTTCTTGAAATTAAAAAAACAATACCGTCTAGTAAAAGTCCACTTGCTTATTCCCATGAACTTTCAATATTTGCCCTAGTAGGTATAAGTAGCATTAGAAATTTGTTTATTTCTTGAACAAATTATGTTATTATTTTAAGTTAATTTTACGGACCTCGTGTACCAACCTATAGTTTATAATATAATTATTTAAATATTTTATTATTTATCTACTTTAAATGATAGAAAATAAATATTTAAAAAAAGTTCTAGGCCAATATCTGATCTGACTTTCATTTTTTTTAATTCCTATTAAAATTGTTAAAATTGAGATAAAATAATAACTTTATTTTATTTATAGCCCTCCAACTCCCATCATACA
>JAOSYY010003405.1:12617-27222 GCA_025727935.1 Hebomoia glaucippe
CATAAGAATCGGTGGAGCCGTTTCGGATGAGTATGAGAACGAACATTGTGACACGAGAATTTTATATATTAGATGTTAGCTTGATAATTTACTCACGATTAACTCTTTTTCGGCATCGCCTAATTCCTTGCCTAACTTAAGATCAGCAGCAAAATTCATAGATTCTCTGACTGTTAGTCTTGGCTGGAGCAAGTCATCCTGCATTATGTAGCTGCTCAGTTTCTTGAAGACCCTCATGTCTCGCGCTTGACCATTCACTGATATCCTTCCATTAACACCATTTGATCTAAAAATGTTAGATGCCATTATAGCAATTTATATGATAAACTTAAAACATTTATTTTTCCCCTTAGTTCAATTTTAGTAAACGCCGTTGTGTATAATTGTACAGCGTCCCGTCCATCTTTGTACCAAAATTTATTAAAATCTGCTCAGTGGTTTAGGCGGAAAATTGTCATACATAGAAACTGTGTCACATTTTGGAAGTTTACTTAAGTGAGTACCTTTGAAGGTGACGAAACTCATTAAAGCGGAAATAAATAGATGTTATTATTTTCACCTTGTTTCGTAATATTTAAAATACCTGTATAAGCTTAATGTTTAATTACTAGTGATTAATATGAAAAAATATATAAGCTGACATTTAAAAATATTAATAAGTATCATTCTATAAATATGATGTATCCTAAAATAGCGGTCATGTCAAAACGAAAACAAAATTAACATACCGTTACTTTTAACGGTAATAATATCGGTATCGATAATATTATCGCTATTGGAATTGCATTAACTCAAATTGTAAAATTTGTGAAAGGTGACCAATAATTTTTTGTATGTCGTACATACTACAATGCCTTGTGGTTTTTTCCATGTATATACGATATGCTTATAACAGTCTTTAGGGTCCCAACTGTGTCTATACTAAAACTCATCTAATATGGTCGCGTAATTTGGACGCGACTGCGTGAAGAATGAACTTATTTTCGCATTATTTAGGATTATATGTTAACGTACGTATATCCAGCTAGGATGTTCAGTAGAGTAGATTTTCCAGCGCCGGAAGGTCCAAGAATGCAAGTCAGTTCGCCAGACCGGAATTCGCCTGATACATTGTGCAAAATTCGGCGTTCACCTAAAAATATACAAGACGTAAATCCCACAAATGACCACAAAAATTATTATATTATTTATTAATCTGTACATAAAAAGAAAGTTGAAATGTCTGTTTGTATTAAAATAAAAGATTTGTTTTTAATGTTTTTCATTTTAAATTAATAAACAAAACAGACAATCATGTGTTTATATATTTTATAGTACATACGTCAAACAAAATTTTTGTTTGTTTGTGTATCTGTCTGCTTTTTTGTATGAAATAAATGTTTGGCGCTGTGGAAATATCGAATGTATATAAAAATATACTTCCAACTAGCTTCTGCCAGTGGCTTCGCTTGCGTTCATTTCGATTTTACACCTTGGATTACATTATTAAAGTTTTAGTAAGGATCCCTAATTTTTTTGAAAAAATAATAGTTTATAGCCTTGCTCGAAAGATGTACTATCCAACACTGAAAGAATTTTTCAAAACGGATTAGCGGTAACTGAGATTACCGCGGTCAAACAAACAAACTCTTCAGCTTTATAATATTAGTATAGATATGACAAAAGTAGTTAAAATTGCGTTCCATTATTTGATTTCATCTTTAAACTGTTCATTAGAAGGGATGTTATATTTAAATAAAATATAAAAAGGATATAATCAATATTTAATGGCTTTAATACTACGTTGTGTAACGTTTTCTTAGAAAAATGCAAAGTTTCTCAGAAATAAATTCTTAACGCATTGTCAACGGAAAGTGGTTGTTACCAACATTGTATGCTATTAAAGTGGTAATTGATGGTAATATTGAAGTTTTATTGATGTCATTGGGTATTTCGTTGCGCTCTTGGCCATTATGACCTATAATTATGTTATTATTTTGCTGTTGAGGAATTGACGTTTATTAATAGGAAAATTGAATATCACCTTTTTGGGTATAAAGGATTCACTTTGTGTAAATAACTTTACTGTATGATAATATATTACATTGTTTTTTTCACTGTCAGTTACAACATGTGGTATAGTACAAGTAGTTATAACGGGTGTTAGAGGACCGCTCCCGAAAACAAAGACAGATGATAGTACTCACGAAAAATTTAATACGGAAAAAAACGATCTTGTCAAAAAAAAAAAAAATTTATTAGCGTTATTTCGCTCCATCATGTTAGTGCAGCGGATTTTGTTTGTCGTAAAGTTATTACACATGCACCCGCATATTAAAAGTCTCATTAATCTTTTAGTTATCGTAAACGAATTTGTCTATAAAACTATACGACGATATTAAAAAAAGTCGTAACATATTTTTGGACCTTACTGTGAACCGCGGTTTCACTCATCTGTTAAAGTCGAAATAAATGTAGCCAATGTCTCATCAAGGTCCATACAAAAAATAGCCACTTTGAAGATTAGCTATAACCAACAGACTCAAATCCAAAGTGTTGTTTCTGGCATTAGTATTGTACACTTATACATATTTCAACATACTTCGATTTTGTTGAGTTAACAAAGCTGGCATTGAAAGTTGTGGCCGGAGTCAATTAGAATCTTAAGATTTAAAAATCCATTAATTTTTTATACGATAGGAAAGCAAACGAGCCTATATTAAGTGATTTCTCTCGCCAATGGACGCCTCCGTGACCTAAAAGGATGCACATCCGGTTAGTTTTCATAGCCACTTGGCTAAAAACACGAAAGTCCTTTAAAAAAAAAATACAAGCATTACATCTAGAAGACGCGTAGCCAACCTTAGGGCATTAGCCATATTATATCATGTGTAATTAATAGCGAAACTGTACTGATAGAAATTTTATAAATAAATAAATAAATAAAATAAATAACATATATTTAAAAAACAGTTATTTTGATAGGACAAACAATTTTAATTTTATAAATATGTATAGATGTGATGATAAAACTCCTCACGTGTAGTGTTATTAATTATAACTTCTCACGTGTAAAACAATTAAGATTGTTGATATGCGATAAAATATATTTTGAGCTCAGGTGTGTTAAATAAAAAAGACAATATAATATCGTGTTCATTTTATTCTCCCATCTATTCTAATATAATAAAACTGAAGAGTCTGTTTGATTGTTATCCTGAGGGCACTGATCTCAGTTAGTACTGTTTTGAATTGCCAAATTCTATCTGTACCATACAATATCAAGTTAAGATAGATAGGATCTGCGAGTAGATAATGTTGCAAATATGCGTAAAATGTAATCCCTTTAAGAGCTTCCGTTGCGTGCGCTCCGTAAACTGTTAAAGTTACAAAAAAGTGCTTTCCAATTACAGATACCGAAGAATTCTGTGTTACATTACTAAACGCTACCAGACTGTGATAAGAGCTTTAAATGGAACAGTGTAGTTCTCCAAAAACGACACTAGAGTGCGTTTTCGTCGTTCCTAATATTTATGTAGCTTATAAACATACAGAAAAGAACAAAGTGTACTATTAAATCGTATGTTATATGAAAAATGCTTGTCAGGAAGAAGACGTATCGTTTTTTTGTTTTGGTAACACTCGGTAAAACGACGCCTAACACATTTTTTAGTGTAGAACAGTGCACTATCGTGTCCATCAGTGTCATTGATGGAAAACACTAAGTTTCACGCTGCATTACACAGCACCACTTTTCATGTAATTGGAAAACACAAGAAATTGTTTCTCTTACAAAACGAATATGTGTACAGGTTACAAATGTCAGAAGGATTTAATGTATCTTTGCCAAGATTAATTAAAGTACGTAAAGTTTTCAAATCAATAGTTCGAGATAAAAAAATACTGCAGGAAAGATAAAAGTGAGATATTGTTGGTATTCAAAGGATTGAGCTAAATTATATATGTTCGATTTTTTTCTCAAATTGTACTGACCTAATGGCGCTAATATAAGTTTGCCGTACTGACGGCATTGTCCTGACGAGACCTTGATCACACTCAAAGCGTAAAGAGGTTTCACTACAAGTCTGCGGGAATATACGTTTCAGCTTAAGTAAACTCACAGTATCGCTCTCTGTTTGTTTTGAAATCACGTGAGAGCTGTTTACAGGGCATGAAGTGCTTCATCATCAAATGGTCCTGCATCATTCTCCACGTCAAGATTTTTTTTGGTATAACTGGTGACAGGCGAAGCGAGTTTCTCCTATATGTCTATATTTTAAGGATGAATCACTGTAAAGTTTTAAATAGTTGTCAAATGTGTATACGAGAAGGGATCAAAAGGTATTGAGAACAAACGATAATGTGGCTAGCTTATTTCGGGTCCAAAACAAATTTTTTTTTAAAGGTAGCAAAGACTTGGAAAAGCTCTGGATTCGGTGTACAGAGACCCCATTCCCACTTCTTTTTACGTTCGTAAGTACGTATTATGTTACGTAGTTCAAGATACATAATTTTAACAATGCGGGCAAAGTCACAGTTTAAAGTATTATAAGATTTTGCTGTAGTAGATTAATACTGATTCCGAAATGTTAACGAATAGTTAAGTTAAAGCAAGTCTTGATTGCACAAGTTGATGTCGTAAATGCATGCTGTCAGACGGAATTCTCATTATGAACTTAGCGTTTTGAAACGTGGGAAATATATAATTACATGTCTAAGTACAATTTTATTACTATTTGTAATGAAATAGGTACGTTAGACAAACACAATTCTCAAAACAAAAAATGTATGTTTATTTAAAAAAATTGATCACACTAAAATGACTATACAGTAGAATTAATTTTGAAAAAATTATGTTTGTATACACAGAACCCTAAAACTAAAATTATCTACTACAGAAGAAAAAATATGATAGCAAAACTACTTTCATCATCATTCATCATAAATGTCTCAAATTATATTTTAATATGTTGTAGAATAATGTACCGTAACATTCTAATTACAAGTATAAAATTAATTTATTAAGTGACCCCCGACACAAAACTGTGAACCATTTCCATTATGTCAGTATTCTAACAAAAAAAGACTGATTCAAAATCAAACCATTCATTTAGGGTCTACAGTAATGCAGACACGTCAACCTGATAACATAAACAATAATCTCTGTAATAAGAATCTGAAATCATAGACAGTCAAAGTGGTACCTTTCATATCAATAGTAAATGACGTAGAAAATAAATCATTATATTTTAAGGAAATGTAAAATCTTGTTATATCAATATATGGGCGGGTATTTGTTAAATAAAAACGCCATAAACATGATCGATATTAACTGAATTTAAAATTAATAATATATAATATAATATATACCATTTTTTGTTTAAACGACACCAAAGGCAGTTAAAAAATAAATGCTCCCATTAGTTATTCTACGTATGAATATTTATTGCTTTTTGGTATTAAATCATAAACGATATGTTATCATTAAATACTTTTTGATTAAAGCTGCCGTTTGACAGTTGTTTTATTACTGGCCGCACAATCAAGTTTTTTTTTTAATTATCAGACCCAGCTTCTATAAAAGGTTCTATGTAACAGATATTTGTAATAATTTTGATTATTTTATTACGAAAAAAAAATATATACATATATATTTATTTATAAATCGCCGTATTTACGGGCTCCAACGAAGCACAGTTGGTACAAATTGTTCTTTTAAACTGTCTCCTAACTGAAAAGTTTTGTCTCAAGTTTCTCAGCTTCAATTAATATAAATTATGAATAAGCCTCAAGTCTACTGTCTCCATGGCTCGGCCTGAATTTAAGATAAATCGTTTGAAATCTTAAAGAGTTAAAATATACTGTACAAGCAGCCAGTAAATTATAAATACAAATATTTTTCATTTAATAATAAAGTAATCTGTATTTAAAGGTGTTAAAATTAGTTAATATTAGGTAATACCTTATGAAGGCTTACGTGTATATGATATTTATGTATTTATGCTATAAAACATTTGAAGATTACTGAAAGATTTATTGTTATACGAGAAGTAGTGACACATAATCGCAGTTATTTTTTGTGAGAAAGAGTAAATATGACAAATTATATGCCGTAAAATAACGCCCAAAACTACAAAGTAACCTAAAGCCAGCCTTGACGACGAAATTTTAGAAGAAAATTTCCATGATTCCAAAGCCCTATCTATGTACGATTTATTGTCTCGGAGACTTCACGATGCATCAAATATTAACAATTTGTACAACGAGGCGTGAAACAAATTAACATAGTAGAACAATCATTAAGGTCATCTATTGCAAATTATCTCGAATTAGTAATAAGCACAGTCATATAGTACTATGTTATAATCATGACAATTATGCTAAAAGATTTATTGTTTTATTATCCTATGTCAATTATAAACTACTTTTAATAAATTAATATTAGTTTTTTTTTAAACATAATCCATTATTGGCAATAGAATTTAGTTACCCAAATTCGACAATCCGTCTCTCGGTTGTCAGGGAGATCTGGGCCGTACATACTTCCCTGTCAGATCAGATCGATAGCATCATTGTATTACTTCACTAGTTTTTGCCCGCAGCTTTGCCCGCGTTCATGTCATTACTGTCAACCTATTTTAGTTCTCGATAATATTACTTTTGAATAAGATCATTATTTGTGATAACTTTATTCCCTGATATTAGTTTGTAATAAAACAAAGACTATGTCTGATATAAGTTTAATATATTCTTAAAAATAGTAACAAAAGTAGTTTAATAATTGAATGTAACAAAAGTAGCTCCATCTTGTAAGTACAGCTTAATGTTAGATAGTTTCATAAAAAATACATTAGTTTAACAAAAAAAGAACCAGCAATAAAGAATAATAAAACAAAAACAGCTGGACTAACATGTTGGAGCGAAATAACGCAATTAAAACGTTTTAAAAATATGATTTTTTTTAGTCAGGATCGAATTTTATTCCATCCCTTCATCAAACCCGTCTACGTTTTCGAGAGTAGTCCCCAAACAATCTTTTAATTTTTGTTCAGCCCAGAAAATGTTCTATTGCACTGTTATACTGGATTAATAATTTTAACAAATATGGCCGGAAAAGTTTAATTATATTTTTAATACACACAGAAGAATCAAGTTTTCTTAAACATATAAAGAGGTTCAATCACACGCACAGTATCAAATAAAGCTATTTGGATGCACACAATCAATAAAAACCCTTTCGCTTCCCTACAAGCCCGTCCTACCGATATTCAATCTCGGGTAACGTATGTCTGTACCCTTGTTACTCCCCTTCATTCTGAGACACATTTTAAATAGCTGTGTCATTCTGCTCCGGCGAATATTTTAGTTGAAGTCGATACGCGAAAGGTTTCAATATATCGGGAATATGTCACACATTTGGGGTTACGGAATGAGTTAATAAAACATAGTATTTTTGTATCCATTCTTAGTTTGCGTGTAAATTTTTAACGAAAATAGTGAGTTCTTAAATATTGCATATGTTTTTCTGTCTGTATTTATATATATCCTAAACGAATGCGCCGATTGTGATGTGGTAAATTGTGTGTGGCAAAAAGACATTATTTAAAAACCGGCAACATACAAAAAAACTAAAATTTTGATATATGAATCTTTGTAAAGCTTGATGGGAGTGAAAGTTGTGAAAATATCTGTAGCAGAACGTCATTATACAGTAATAACTGATGTAATGTGACTAAGATCTTAAAGTTGCCAAAATTTCTTAGATCTACTCATACTAAGATCGCTTAAAACCAGATAAACTGATTGCTTCGTTTGCAAAATATATAAAAACGATTTTCGATTTTTTCGATTTTTACATCTTGGATTACATTATTGGACATTTAGTACGGATCCCTATTTTTTCATATATAATATAGCCTATAGCCGTCCTTGATAAATGTATTATCCAACACTGAAAGAATTTATCAAATCGGACCATCTATTGCCGAGATTAGAGCGTTCAAACAAACAAACAAACTCTTCAGCTTTATAATATTAGGATAGATAAAGAATATATGCATGGTCTCATGATTATTTAGTCACCGAAAATAATGTTAAGTCTGAATATAGCCTTGAAAAATTACTTCATTGAAACCGCGTTGTTAGATAAGGCACTTCATTCTAATTCGTGTTAGATTAGACGTTCAACTTATTACGGCTATTATTTGTGTCTCGTTATTAGACATGCTTCGAAAACTCGAAATAATAATATATACGTAACATACATATAAATTATATTGAAGTGTCTGTTTGTAATTTTTCAAAATTATAGCTCTTTATTTCTAAATACATAATGTACATATAACACTAATTATATGTTTGTTATCGTTAATCTTCGAGACGATAGAGCTGATTGTGACGAGACTTTTATCTATGTAAAATAGGCCTTATGGCCTTAAACATCATAACATAAAAAATCATCGAGGCTGAAATCAAGGACACGCCACCATCATTGGTGCTATAAAGTTGATGCGGGTGAAACCACGAGGCAGCACTTGTGTTTTAAATATAAAAAAATCATATAATCAAATATATTATCATGTAATCAGTCAGTTACCAAATTATTTTATTATAGTACTTACTATAAACTTATAAAGTTTAATTTCGATACAACAATTAAAAGTAGGTTAAAATTGGCTTCTAGGAATTAATTACATTGTTAAAATTAAATAGGGTAATAGCGCTTTATTGAATGAATCATTAATAGTTCTGTGGCTATAGTAGAACCTTCAAATGAACATTATGTACGTTTATCGGTTACATTAAAAAACATTAACTGCTTTTTCGGAAAAATCAAATATAAAATGAAATAAACGGAGTTTTTAACTATTAATTTCTTATAGAAAACTGTATTATCTTAATGATAGGAGATAAAGATTTTAAATTAATCTAGAGGTTTTATGAAACCTCTAGATTAATTTAATATTATAATTTAATTAATTTATTTATAATTTAATAATTTAATAATTAATAATAATATTTTTTTTAAATTAATGAGAGGTTTTAAATTAATCTAGATAAATTAAATTTAGGTGTCTGTAATAAGATAGAAATAATAGTTTTTTTTTTAATAATACAAGGTTCTTAGATGGAAAACTCGTGAAGTGTGCGGCTTTCGATTTCAGTCTATGAATTTCCGAATACTCGAAAAAAAAGTATGTAAGGTCGGCAGCACAACGTCCTAAAAATGCCAAATGATAATATGGCTAAGGCCTTAAGGTCTTGTAAATCTAATGATATTGGAGGTGCCCATGGGCGACAGGAGTCGATTAGTATAAGTGAAGTGTATGCTCGTTTGCCTTCCTATCGCAGAAAAAAAGGTTATTATAACAAAAACACTATTTATTGTAATTTGATCAGTCTGTATCGGTTAGACTGCAAAACAGATTGTCAGATTTTAACGTGGCTTTCAATGGTATATAGATATTATTATATGGAGTAATCTTTTTTAATCATTATATACAATTTATATTATATTAAATTGATATTAGTGAATCCGCGGAGGTCTACTAGTATGGATATAGTAAAAATACCATAATAACAAGTATTGTAAACGTGCAACAGAGCGTATCTCTAATTATGTCGGATAGACAGATGACATTGTAATTTCACCGTTGTTGTGCATTTGTGTGACCTCTGAAGGTTATTTTAAGTACAATTGTAATGTCATTTTTTAACCTCAAATAACGAAGCGTTTGGCCATGTTTCCAGGTACTTAATGGTATATAAAAACGTTTAAATCGGTTTTATTTATATAATAATGATAATAATGTCGAAATAAAAGTTGTCTAAGTGATTTGCTATCTATTAGTGGAAAGTATCATCAGAATAGATCTAACCGTTTCCGAAATGAACAGGTTATTAGTGCAGTAAATATTCATATACGTTTCGAAGACAGCTGCTTATTTGATATTACTGACACTCTTTTTTATTTGGATTAATTATTTTTTTGGCTTATGCTTTTTGGGCATACGCCTGTGAGTCGATTTTTGAATAAATAATGCCACATTCTCACGTCATATAATTTTAAATTGTTTTTAGTGTAAAAATATATAAATTTGACACGGTATTATACCAATATATATACGTGGATGTTTTTAATCTTAATAATTTCGTCGATTGGCGGGAAAAATAACAAAGGAGGTCGATCACTTAGAACGAAATCACATTGTTTTTTGGAAACTTCGTCAGTAAAACGTTTTCGATATTACAAATATCGAAAGGAAATTGGCGGTTCTTGGTCCGAGTAACAAATTACTGCGATTTCCACTTCTTGACGTTTTGTACTTTTCTTCAGCTGGAAATTGGTTTTTGTTATGTATGGACTACATTTGGATACTATTGAAAACTGTTTTGCAGAATCAAAATAATCTTAAATGTTTCGAAGAGTATAAAAATATGAATAGAATAAGAGCGACTGCTTGTTAGATTGAAATAACGAGCTTTTTTCCTAATGGTCTTCAAAATATATAGTGAGTTCATAATATACAAGGGTGTTTGGGGACTGCTACCGAAAACGATTACAAGTGATAGTATTAATGACACCTTTGATGAAGGGACGGAATAAAATTCGATCCTAACTAAAAAAAAAACATATTTTTGAAACGTTTTATTAGCGTTATTTCGCTCCGTCATGTTGGTCCAGGTGTTTTTGTTATCATGCTTCATTGGTGGCTCTTTTTTGTCGTAATGTATTTTTTATGAAACTATTGTTACATTTAGCAGTACTAACATGGTAGAGCGTAAATTTTAAAAGACATTGACATTTCATAATAACTGACGTAATTTAGCTAAGGTCTTACGGTTGACGTCACCTAAAACTTAATAGTCTTAGGGCTATCAATTGCCGACAGGAATCGCTTGACACCAGATACACTGTATACTCATTTCCATTTCTATGGTATAAAAATGTAACGGTATAAAAAATGTTATGTTTTAGTGATAAAGTATTCGTTCGGTACATCACTAATGCGTAAATTATTGATGTATTATTCGGACATCGTTAATTAATTAATGTACATAGTCACTTACCTAATGTTCTCTGATTGGAAATTTGAGTTCTATATATAACTATGTGTATAATTACTAATATATATTTATTTTCATATATAAAAGTCCTAATAATATATAAGTTCCGTAAGGGAACCACCGTTAGATGGAAAGTTTGTAAAGTGCTGTCCCCATTCAAAGGTCAGTCTATGAATTTCCATCAACTCGGAATTGAAACAAGTACGATCGGCAGTTGAACCATAACAAAGCGTTTTCTTGATCTCCCGCTCTTGGAAATGGGTAACTGGAGTCGTTTGCCACCACATAACCTGTATTTTTCTCTTCACAGTCCTATTGTATAAAAAAATCAAAAATTGAAATGACAGTAATAATCTTACATATAAAATTCTCGTGTTACATTGTTAGTTACCATACGCCTCTGAAACGGTTGGACCGATTTTTATAAAATTTTATTTGCGTATTCAGTAGGTCTGTGAATCGGCTACTATCTATTTTTATTCCCTGATATGTTAAGGGTGGTGCAGCCCTAAATTTTTTTCTTATTTTTTTAGGCAACTTTTTTTGTTTCCATTTTTTTATGATACAGCATTAAAAATACATACAACCCCAAGTTTTATATAGTTATGTGACAAAACGACGTTGCTGGGTCAGCTAGTATTGATATAAAATATAAATTATAAATATGGGAAGGCTTCCCACAAGATGCATGGACGACTTGGTCAGGGCGGAGGGAGGCCGCGGGATGCAAGTTGCAGGTGACTCGTCGGTTTGGGAATCCTTGGGGATGTCTATGTCCAGTAGTGGGCTCAGACAGGCTGACAAATAAGTCAAAGCCCAAAAAATACGCGATATTAGAAATAAAAAACAGATTTACTGTCAATTGCATATTCTGACATCGCCGACAAGTCTTTCATTTTATCAAACGTCTTCCATTTTTATGGTTTCAAACACCAAAAAAAAACATACATTCATATAGACTTCAAAAATCTATTTCCAAATCATGGTTGGTACTTAAGTCTCAATTGTATCTAAAATCAAATATTTTTTTAATTAATACATACGTCCTTATTCATAAAGATCTCTTAAAATTTTTTTATACTTATATATGTGATTAGCGTAAATACAAAACTAACTATTTTATTGTCAAA
This sequence comes from Hebomoia glaucippe, assembly GCA_025727935.1. Taxonomy (NCBI): domain Eukaryota; kingdom Metazoa; phylum Arthropoda; class Insecta; order Lepidoptera; family Pieridae; genus Hebomoia; species Hebomoia glaucippe. Next base: position 24,794 of record JAOSYY010003405.1, read on the forward strand.
AGGCTTATCTAGAAGGAATTCAACCTTAATTACGTGCTATTCCAATAATACCTACGCCTAATCTAAAACAAATTGCTTAACTCATTCGTTAAGGTCGAAGGCGCCTGCCCTTACAAAAAGAAATAATAACATTAAGTTTTTCCTCATTGAGTCCAAGGATGATTAGTTTTGACTTTTGATTAATGAGAAAAAAATATTTTCCCGATGTGTTAACGCCGTGCTCACGTCGAATCGAATCAATAGGTTTCCTTGAAGATAAAAAAAGTATTTTGTTTCTAGATCGCTTTTTGTTGTAGTATTTTACGATATCACTATTCCACGAAAACCGTAGTGTGTATTGTATTCACTAGCTGTACAACGCGGCTATACCTGTTTGAATGTTAAGAATGACTAGTGATGCCTCGTGGTTTCACTCCTGGCACAATACCCTACGTATTTTTATATACAAACCAATTTGGTAATTTAATTCATTTATATAAAACTTGTTCTAAACAAGAATTATGAATGCTAAGCTAACGCAATCGCTTAAGTATCATAAAAAGTCAGAAAAGAAATAAAAACTATATAATAATATTGACGACTCAAAGCCACGTCTGCTGAGAATGTCTCATTAAGGAAAGAGGATGAAAAGCTTCAAGGTTCACTTTCGAAATTACTTTGTAACCATTGTTATCAGTTGAAGAAATTTTGCCATGTGTTTTTCTTGGCTAAGATTGACGAACATTTTTTTTCACTTGTAAAATACTAATGTATGTATGTATGTAGTGTGAACGTATTAAATTTTTTAAAATTCTGGTTACAAATACATTTTTAGACTGATTCATCATATAAGCTGACGTAATTTGCAGTAAAAGTATTTTTTAAATATTACACATAATAAGCGCGACTTCATCTGTGTTCATATGTAAAAGATCAAATAAAGACTATCTTTTTGTCAAACACAAAATTTAATGATCTGTTTTGCATAGTTCTATAACAAACATACAAACTGAACAAACAAGAAGACGTCGTACGATTAGAAATTTCCGCTATTACAGACTGACAGTTAAGACGACTTTATAATTGAAAAGGTTATAAATTTTTATCTGTGCACGGAAACCATAGACTATCAAAATGTCTTTGTAATTTGGTTTTTCACATTTTTTTGTTACTACAATTATATAGCTTACACGTTAATTTTAAAAGATTACCTTGACCACATACGATGGATTCGAAATACCACGCTTCATCACGATGGTTTCAATTGTCGTCAAGAGCGGCGTTGGCCGCAGAGAAAAGTCGTTTATTCGAAGTGTTAGAGAATGAACGGGCACTACTACCACTAGCTCTTTCGTTTGACAAAAGACAGAAATAAATTCTCGATGCTGACAGTCTACCTTCAGTATTTTAGAGAAGCATTAAATGTGGTGGGTGGAACTTCTAGTAATTTATAAGTTCCGTCCGGGTCACGTACCACCGTTCATAGATGGAAAAGTCGTGAAGTGCTATGAGCGTTTCGATTTCAGTCTATGAATTTCTGTAAACTGGAAAAAAGGCCTTAAGGTTGGTAACGCGTCTTCTAAATCTACTGATCATGGAGGTGTTTATAGGCGACAGAAATCGCTTAACATAAGTGAACTGTATGATCGTTTGTCTTCCTATCGAATAGAAAAGACAACAGAAGAAGAACGGACAGATAGGGAATACAAATTTAATTAAAAAAAATAGCTTTTATAAACGATCTGTACTACGTAATTGATTATGGAATCTTTTTTGTTCATAATCTCATGGCTAACGGCTGGTTTAAATTGACCTCAAGTTTCAAGGCATAGGTAGGATAGTCCAATTGTTGAACTTTTGACATTGAACACATGGGTAACCAAAGGTATAATTTATTAACAGATAATCTAAACACTTTTATCATTTTACAGATAAATATTTATATACCATGGGCAGCATTTTAATGCCTATTGTAAATAAAGATAAAAAATTTAACTACCCACATCTCAATTTTATTAATAAATTCATTGATGTACGTATTATTTTAATATTTGGCAAATAAATAAAGTTTAAGCGTCTATTTATACTGTTGAAATATCGGTTTTTTTATTAAAGCTTAATACGATATCAAAGATATCAAAGATAGAAATTTTGTAAAGTTTTTGTTTGTTTGTTGTTTTTGACATATCTTCGCGATCGCTAGTGTATTATGTTATGCAAAGAAATGTACGTGTAGTTTGCAAAAAATGAATATTTCATTTTATAAATTGTCAAATAAATCCCATTTAATGGTATGTTTTTATGGTATTTTTTGCGTAAAATATACTTATAGACTTAAGACGGGTGTGACCGTAGGGCAGGGCTAGTTAAGAATAATAAATTGGGTTTAGTGTTTTTGGATCGGTAATAAACAAGTCATTAACATATAAAAATATTTTAATTTGATTTAT
>JAOSYY010003471.1:0-33887 GCA_025727935.1 Hebomoia glaucippe
ATATTTAACACGTGTTCTTATAAAAAGACCTTATTCTACAAATCTAAGAGTCAGAGTTGAACTCGATGTCACTGGCACAGAATAATTTATGTATACATTAATACAATTAATCATTTCCATAGCTTATCAGGTCTTTACTTGTATGTAAATATATAATTTCGAAATAACATGATCTGATTTAATTACTTAGGCTTACTGTACACAGTCCACTGTACACATTACTATTATTTATTCCCACCTCTTAACGATCCATAATAATCTTATGTTAGCCTTATGGTCATTTCCTCCAAAAACATCAGGTAAATCCCAGTATAGTGAAAATTATATACTTTCTAAGAGTTAACTACATAAGAATTCTAGGAATGTTTTGCTTAGATCAATGTATTAAGGATGAATATTCAAGAAACACTATAGACAATGATATATCGTACTATCGGTATCATATACTATATTATTAAACTTTAATATTTTATAGATATATCATTAAAATTGTTGTAAATAATTATAATATCAAATAACATTTGTCTTAAAGCACATCAAAATCACACAATGCTTATAAGTGAAACATTTATAAAACTTATCTGTTGTTTGTGTCAACTTATGTCCGAAGAGTTTGGACTGAATTTAATGGTACTTTCACTGGTAGGTAGCTAATCTTATTATTTAACAGTAATAGAGACTGCTTTTACATCATTATAAGTACATAATAGTAGTTGAAACTGTGGGGCATGTCAGTAATAAAGAAAAATTTATTCATTTTATGGATATAACCTTACCTTCTGTTAGCAGCCAGCAGGAAATGTATTTGTATAGAGCAAAGTGAGCCCAGAGTCCACAATAGAAGTGTCGATAAAATATTGAGGTCTCCCAAAACTCATCAGACATCATATATTTCATTTTAAAGACAGATACTGGAAATAAAAATTAAATGTTGAACAAATAAATTTTTTACACAAACTAATATTATAAAAAGAAAATATATTTTTTGTATATTATGTAATGACTGAGCTCTATTACTCTATATGATTTATAAATTCCTTTGCCTAGAAAGGTATTTTATTTAAAAAAAAATAGAAATGGCTGTGAATGTATTTAAAAGTATTTAAAGTTTGCTTAACAGAACATATTTGGCAAGAGCTCAAAACAATTGTAACATCTAATAATAATACATTTTTATTATATATATCAAATGAGTGTTGTTGATATCGTCTAAATTATTAAACTTATATTGATAAAATTTGGGACAGATACAGATGGTAAATATGTCATAAACATTAAGGAAAAATTAATCTCTGATGATTTGAAAGGAAAATAATACTATAAAATCTTTTTACATAAAAGTGTAACTCTATTCCTCTCAATCATCTCATCACATGTGGAATTATTGTCAGGTCAAAATCCTTATGAAAGAATACATTAAAAAAGTTAAGCGGAAAGATATACATATTAAGGAAACTTACAATTTTTATTTTACATAACCAATCATTCAAATTGAATATTCAAATTTAAGACAAGACAACTTTACTTCTTACTTAGTGGCATTGCTTATTATGTTGTCATGGACGAAAATAAAAACAGAATACAAATTGGAATATTACAACATTAGTACATCACACAGAGTATATTTTTTGCTTATATTATAGGAGCGCAAACAAGCACACAGCAAGTGATTTCTCTCGCTAATGGACATCAACAGGACCAGAGGACTTGGAGACACATTGGCAGCTTTAAAATGTATATCTGAAGATTACTATACAATGTATTTTAAACAAGTGAAGAGTATACCAGAGAAACATATATCAAATAACAGTTCTGTATTCTTTATAATTGATTTATCATGTATTGTCATGTGAAATAAATAATGTAATATCATAGTGAAATTTATGACAAACTGAATCCTCTATACTAGTTGTTCTTAAACTTTGGAATCTTACCTCCAACTTGGAAAGCAGTCAAGTAACCGAGACCTTGCAACAGCCGTTTCATTGCATGTTTCTGAAGAGTCTGTGCCTCACTATCGATCGGAAATTTGTCAGACACAAAATCAAGGTATCGTTTAAATGAAAATATTGGTCCCACTAAGAAGCAAGCAGGGAAATAGACAAATCCAAATAATTCAAATAGAGTCGGTGTATTTTCTACAGCAGTTTTCTTATTGTTAGCTGATAATTCTTCGCCATGTTTCATTTTTGCACCATCCCACATATCAAAAGAGAGGGCAATCAGTTTGAGTGTCAATACACAGTGAGGCATTGTCCACGTTATATCATAGTCCTCAGACTCAGTCATAATATACCCAACTAGCAGATATGTCATATTAAAGAAGAATGTAACTATAGCATTCCATTTGCCCGGACCAAGCACTAAAGTTGTGTAATATATAATGATAGCAGGAATTGCATTATGAATAAATGACAGGCCAAAATTGTATACTGCAAGGTCGACACCAACGGCGATGAAATAAAAATGTCTATATTCTTTATATTGCTTAATATTCTGATTGTATAGTACTCCGAGAGGATATCCCAAGAGAATTGATATTAATAATTTTAATGCTGGTTCTGTTGTCCCGATCAAATCGGCAAATATTGGCACTGGACTGATGCCAATCCAGCCCAAAAAGGATAAGAACAACCCAATCATGCTTCAACCTGTAAGAGGAAATTAAAACTACACAAAATAGTGTAATAAAATAAAATAATTAAGTTCTAAACAGCGTACGTCGAGCGTGAATTTCATAGCGTTAAAAAATCGTATATCTCATATAGTTTGTATGAAGGTCGGTACGAATTCCAAAGTATAAAGCTTATTTACCAATTTTATTATCAATGATTAAAATTATCATCCCTATTTCCAAATAATCTATCAGAAGTTACCTCACAGCCAACTTCTTATCACATGTAAAACGTGTAGATGCCAAGTATAGGTGAATATAATGCTATTAAAAATGACTTTCAGTCACACCACTACCGAATCACTATAATTAATATTATATATATACTAAAAAGATACACATAATGATTATCTATTAAATTTGAAAACGTCAAATCATATATTATTGGCTAACAGTTAACCTAGACAAAAAGACACTATTCGTGAAGTGTTTTGTGATCGCTAACTAATTCGTTTTTTATAGATACTATATTATTTAGAGGCAAGTGAATTAGACTTTAGCTAGTCTGTGCTCGATGGAACACAGATTATTTATAGAAAGAATAACTGGTAACACAAAATTCTATCGAAATTTAATGACACATGTCTCTGTCACATGATGTCAAAAACATGTATCTATTTCATGTCAGATCCAGCTCTCTGAAGCTAATGGAAATACTCCACTTTATATTTACTAAATCCCTAGAATATAAACATAATACTTGATATAGGTAATTTAGTACAATATCGTGTTTTTTTTCGCAAGTGTTTTGTGAAATAGTGACGGCGACATTTAGTGATTTACTTCGAACAATGGAACCAGGCTTTATTAAGGCAAATAGCTCAAATTTGCCCAGAATTGATGTGAAGATTTTGGGTGAATTTCACTCGAAACACACTGCACTGCACTGTTTGTTTACTTAAGCATTTAACGCGAACCTCGACGTTACGTTACACTCACCGCCATGACACTTCTTGCTATTTTGGCGCACCATAATAATATTTTAGAAAAATATCTATAAATTTCGTTATTCATTTGTTTATGGCCGAAATAAAGGTTTTTTTCATAATTACTAAATGTGTATCCACATTACAGAAGTGGGTTTCAATATGTTTCGTCATGCGGATTTAAAATCTCCAATCCATTCCAGTACATTTGATCATTTGGAACGGAACATTAAATATCTGCACGTCGGACCTTGTGAAATTATCAATACGTGGTAAGAATTTGTATTGTAAATGTTTAGCTAAAATATACAGTATTATATATTGTAATCTTTATTATTTGCACGTGTTTTTCATAATTGGCATGTCAAAGTTTATAAATGTCTTGAAATCATTGGTAAGAAATAATATATTTACAATGAATAACTTGCTGGCTATACTGGTTAACTTTTTTCTTTTATTCAAATTATTAATCGAGTCATTTACTGATTACAGGATACAATAGTCATAAACTAAATAATAAAACCACTGTAAGGGCTGTAGTTGCGCCTATTTACTAATAATTGAATGATTTTGTATACTGCGCTTTTGAATCGCAAGTCAATTCTAAGTATTTCTGCTATGCCATGCATTGCCTCTCTTAAACATATTATGCTTAAATGTGTTTTATTTTTCCTAATTCCTCATATTTTGAACAATCCTAATTTTAACAATAATAAAGGTTTTTTTAAAACAAATGTGGTTCTTATTGGCACTGCTTATCCCTTTTTATGACTATCTACTTATACCAAAATACATACTGCTTAATAAAATTGTAATTTTATTTGACAACTTCTATAAATGGTGATTAATTTCAATATATAACTTGTGTAAATATACTATAATATTAAAAAGTAAGTCTTTTATTTAAATTCCTTTGCAGTTATTTATTTTGTGCTCCACAGACTTATCACCGTGTAACAAAAAAGAAACTGCGGAATGGTCTTCAAGAAAATCAAAAAGATTTTATAGCTTTTGGCCAATAATCCTGGTAAAAATTTTCATCATTATTTATTGCTGATATGTAATATAGTAATAATTCTTCAGGATAAATGGCTAAACGAACCCTGCAGAGAGACAACAGTGGGCGGAAGAAACTTACTTAATAAACAATAGCATTCTAAAGGAAGGAAACATCACTAAACAATTATCCAACATATATTTATAGAGACTAGTTTATTTTTTATGTATAGATTATTTATTTGTATAAATCCACCCCAAATATAACAATGATTATCTGTTTTCAGTATTATTCTCAGCTGCTCGTGCTGAAGTGGGCCAACTGGGACACCATTCTAGGCAGAATGAAAATCAACCTGCGATTTTTAACATCTACTCAGCTGAGGTATTATATATATAAAAATAATAATATGACGTAAGACACTGATTGCTTGTTTGTCTATATACTATAGACCATAGAAAAGAACTGATGAGACTGAAATAATATATTTTACATGCTTTTTATTTCTTTATTTTTTAAGGATTTCAGTTTCTTATCTGATATAATTTATTGATTATTTTATCACATAAACGTAAACAGAAATGCAAATGATATTTTTTAGTTCAATAAATAGACAGTTCATTTTATTATAACTGCATGTATTTGTTAGTTCATATTTACACTACATAATTTTTATAGGAACTGGCGGAGCTTGCAGAGTTGGAGATGTTCAGGTAAAAGCTGTGTAAGATTATTTTGAGATGTCTCAGTACAGATTTTAGTTGTAATAGAAACTTTTTTTTCATTTAAATCTACTTTCAAACCATCCAATATAATTATTTATTTAAATCTCAGTTTACATTTCATGCTTACTTGTTGCCAACTATATTTATATCTAGCAAGCCTAGGATCTGAACTTTACAGTGAAGTGAACTGATTAGTATTATTAAAATTAAACTGTCTGCATATTTTCAGCTGCTCTCCGTGGCCATCTTCAGCAGAAAAATAACGTAATAAGAGCTTCTCCTTAAAACGTCGCACATTATAAAATGCCAAAAACTGTTTTTTCACTTTACTTTATCTCAGGGTTGCATATATGTTTATTTTCTAGTCTTAAATGTTTACATATTTCTATTTTTTTCTACAAACTGGTTCGCATTTAAACAACCACTGATCGAAATACATTAAGATTTCTGATCAAGCCATTTATATAAGTTTTTTCAGTTGATTGCTCTTAAAATCTACTTAGTATTATTAAATATTCTTTGTTATAATTGTGTTTTATTGACAACCCAATACTGCACACTGCCCATCTAATAAACTTATATAATATATTGGAGTAAATTAGAGAAGTTGGAGTAGATTAGTAAAAGTATTTGTGAAAATTATTAACTATAGCAAATTCTTCAGCAAACGAAAGGATCAAAAATCCACCTTGTATCTTTGCCATGAAATATTTATGGAAAAATGTAAAATGGTCGGTAAATCGTGTATATAGTATATACAGGATCTTTTTGGACTGCTCCCGAAAAGGAAAACAGGTGATAGTAGTTATGACACTTTTGATGATGGGACGGAAAAAAATTCGATCCTGACTATAAAAAGTATTTTTAAAACGTTTTTTAATGTTATTTACGCTCCACCATGTTTGTACAGCTAAATGAAACGATAACTTCATAAATAATACTGAAAAAAAAAACCAGCAACCTGTTCTCAATTGTCACTCCACATCTCTCGTATTTTGTTCTTACTCTGTCTTAAATTAAGGGCTATAACGTTTTAATAAAACAACGCAATCAATTACATTATTTTAATGAAAAATTGTGGAACTGAGTAACCAAAAATTTTACAATTCATTATTGTATACAAAATTTTTAAGTCTGCTAAGTACAAAATTGGATATAAATAACCTCTCTAGATTGTTGCTAATACTGTTGTACCACAAAGCTTCGTTTTCAGCTGAGTCAATTGTACTCTAATTAAATATATTTGTATATAGTTAAATTCAAAATTTAATATATGTTTATTTTCTGATATTTAAGGACTCTTCACGCAGCAAGTCAATTCGGTGAAATAACTGCGATTGTAATCTTATCATTTTAAGTTGTGCAGTTGCAGTGCATCACTTAGAGTACTCGTTAAATTACTTACCGTTCTGCATTGTAAATATTCACACGGAAACAGTTGCATGTTGGAACCTTATAAAACTGCACTGCAAAAGATGTTTATTTTAGCAAACGTGGAACGACTTCTCAAATATGCCATTGCAGTTCACATGTTAAAAGTTTCAGAATTCATTATTTTACGATAAACATAAAAAGCAATGCAGTTTTATGAATGAATAGTTATTTATGGTTAAAAATGTATCTTTTCAAGCGTAGAAGAGGACTAGTATTTTGAAGAATCAACCTGTGTTGTCTTGCAATTGTCTTAGAGTGGAAGGCGAATGTGCTGGAGATTTCATAAAAGTGAATATTTACGAGTAGTTATATACGTCAGTTCTATTACAAAAGTATTTGGAAGGGTTTCTATAAAATTTAAATGCATTTGAAACAAAATATACATAAAAAATTTAAATATACAATCTTACTTCATGAAGGACATAAATGAGATACAAAGATGTATATTATCAAGACAGGTCATAGCATCGCACCAGTCCGTCTTTAAAAGTTATATTTATAATTCAAGACTGCGAGGTTAATCTAAGTTACAAAACTTAGGATTAAAAAAAATTACTTCTCTAAAATACATTAAAAATATAACTAGACAAATTATCTTCTACCGTCCACACTAAAAACAATTATAAGCTATCATAAGGCTTTCATTTAGTAATTATTTTGCACTTGTATGTGGAAGAACAAGTTTTTATTCATTTTAAATGATATTTTATTAAGACACTAATGCCTGAAAACTTTGAATACAGTAAAAAAAATATCTGTGTTCATTTCATTTGCTGGAAAATATTATTATAGGTACCCATATATGTACACCTGTTATAGACATGCAACATTATTTAATAAGCTTTCGTACTTTACAGACAAACAAATTAGGTCTAACAAGAGAACAAAAAAAAACCGAACCAATTAAATTATTATTTCATGTATATAAATATTTAGTTAAAATAATGAAACATAGACAAGTGGAATTCTACTTATTTTATACATAACAAAACTAGATGTTTTCTATTTTATTAAGTTTACGTATTCATAATAGAAATGATTCCTATATTTACATATATTTTTAAATATGAACAACCGTTGATCTTATTAGTTAAAAGTTGAACCACCTCACGAAAACTGAACGTTTCATAAATAATTGTACAAAGATTTCGAAATAATACATTGGTTGTTTAAAATACTAGCGATTATCATGAGATGGAAGAACCATGAAAGAAAGGCGAAGACATTAATTAGCATTCTAACACGGCATGACTAGCAATTTCAAAACAATATTATTGTTTGTATGTAGTAAATTGTATACAAATATAAAAAAATGATTTATTGCTGTTATTTAGTATAAACGAAAATTAATTATTATATTTATATTATCTAAAAACCATTTAAATTTTAAAATACTCAACATACTCTTTCATTTAATTAAGGCAAATCGAGCGTTTCATTTATACATTATTGCATTTTACATTACTTTTTTTAGCGATATGAAAAAATGATCATTGTATCGTATAATTATCATATAAATAAATCGTGTGCTTTTTATATTTTTATAACAAATCTATCAACAATATTTCTTAAACATTAGAAAACAGTTCCTTGCGAGTTGTCTCAAATTCATGCCATGAGAACACAGTCACATTTTTAATTAGATCACTTTATCAAATTACAAATACATTAGTGAGCTATGGTCAAATGTTGAGATCATTGACGATTTTCGATATACACCCTTTTCGCTGTAACATTAGCCTATGTCTACTACTGTGTAAACTCTGTAACACTCAATTTCACGGCATACTCTCTAAACAACGAATTAATTTTCGTTGTGATTACCTGTTATCTATACTATGATACACTATAGTATCACTTATCACTCTACATAACGACAATATTATACATCCTTAAGCAATAAACGGTACTTCCTGAAGTTGTCGAAATGAATAAGAATTAAAATACCGCAGCAACAAACAATTCACATCTCGATAACAGTAATTACCAATCGTATTAATGTGTTTGTTGTTTGCTAACATTGTACTTTATCAGTAAACAAATAAGATAGTACAGTTTTTAATTTCCTCCATTTAACGACAACTCTCAATAACACAATACAACGTATACAAACGTCGCTATATAGAGTTTACACAGTATAACATCGGCTATTAACACCAAGTTGAAAATGTATGTATTTTCTCTGAGATGTTAGGTTTTGTCTATTAATCATGTGCTTACCTTACTTAGCAATTTATAATCCCACGTAAAGGTTTCAGACTAAACCTGTCCTACCCAGTGTTCAGAACATTATATTAAAAATTAATTCTGACACCTTTTTTCTGTTTAGATAATGCGCGTTGTACTAAAAATCTACACGTCTTATCTAGCTCTTTCCATATCCTATTTCATGACTTATGCGACGACGTGATTAACAGGCAATTCCTATGAATAGAAAATGGCGTTTAATATATGAAAATGTGACAGTGCTCCAAAAATATATTCGTAATAATAATATTGTATAAAACTATGAACTTATTTATAAAAATCGGATTGATCTTAGTCTAGGGATATCTTAATCGTAAATTATACCTATTTTGTTTCGCTAAACATTAATCTTATTTCCCACATTAGCACAAGTTTACGATAACTCATAACAAATCGATCATGCTGAGCTAACATTATTATTGCTTTGAATATATCAATCTTAAGTTTCACCGACTTGTGATTCAATGACTCTATATAAAAAAACTCGTTCAATATTATTCATATTGTATTCTGTACGGTCATTGAAATGAAAAATCATACGCCACATGATTTATTTAAGCAATAACAAGTTTAGTTTAAAATTATAATTAAGGCACCGCAAAATCTATTCTACCCAGTCACGATGGCAGTCGTACAAAATACACCATTATATTATAATTGTCGTAAACTTGAGTATGCATCGTAAGGCATCTAGTAACGATAAGAGAATACTCTCATGTCACATTAATATATTTCGCTTTATGCTCGTCCAAATCATATTGCTGTAGACATTTTAAATAAAAATTATAAACGTGTCAATGTTAAAATTGCGTTCGAGCAGACATTTATCCTTTACAAAAATTTATCAAAAATATTTATTTAGAAACAATACGTTGAATTCATTCGCGAAGGAACGTTTATTTCATTGCTAGCGATCGGTCGATTTGAATACCTATAGCGTTTGGTACATGTCAATATATAACTAGGCATTAATTTGGAATATAGTTATTATCATAAGACTAGGACTAAATTAATTAAAAAATAACGTTCGGATTCACATACATACTTTGCACTATTACGAACAACAGTTTTTATCCAAATCGCATAAGCGATTTTATCTGTGAACAAAAAAATTATAATTAAATGAGTTATATAAAAATTATCATTAAATAGTTATAATTATAATTAAATGAAAAATGTACATGATTTGAAAGACTATCCTACTCATTCCATCGAGTGCTCACAATGTAATGTTTATATGTATACAAAGTGAAGATTTTTCGGCCAATGTCGGAAATGGTTTTTGGAGAACTTTCGTTAGCAGATAGCTGGTGTTATGGTTCGTAGCATAGGCTACTTATATTATGATACATCAAGGCAAGGCACCATTGATAGAAAAGTTTGTCTTGTCTAGTGTTGATATAGTTTGGCTTCTGTCAACACTCACCCCTATACTATTGGTATGGATTGTAATATGGTGTTGGTGGTGGGTAAGACACTGAATTCTGTGTTGTTTGACTGTTGCTCGTTGGAAGCGTCCGTGACCCCGCTTTTGAAACTTGAACTTGAGGGGAGGTCTGCACTCCGTTAAGTTGGGTGTAAGTCAACATTGACGAACCTAAAATTATTTGTACTTTCATTAATTACTTAATTTTTTGAGAAACATCAGTTGTCTATTACGTCCCGTTTACGTGGAGTTTCTCGCCTTGAAGATACGATTACTAATTGATTACGATTATTGATTGATTGTAAAAGTGAAATATTGTGTATTGATGGATAATAATCGCAGGCAAGTGATTTTTTTGGTAGAAACCATGTCGCTCTACAACGTACGAGGAGTTCCACTTAAACGGCGCTTAAGTTAATTGATATATTAAATTGAATTGTTAGGGCGCGAGCATATCAGTTAAGACGAGTGAAGGAGGAAGCATTGCGCTAGCAATTTTCTTAGAACCGTATCCGTCCAGTTTTAATTTTAAAATTTGACAATATCAATGTAACGGTCAAGTCTTAATAACTTGAGAATAATTAAAATTTTCATAATAATCATCTATATATACGACCAGACTTATTGGTGCCAATAGATCTGATATCTTATTGACAAATCGATTAAAACGTCAGGCAGTGCTCATCGATGTCACCATCCCGCATGACGAGAATCTCATGAAGGCCGAGAAGGACAAGCTTAGCTTGGCTCACGAGATAACCGCTTTGTGGGATGTGGATTCGGCGACCATCGTCCCTATAGTCGTTAGCGTGAACGGTCTCATAGCGAAGAGTCTTGACCAACATGTAAAAAGTAGCTATATCTCGTATTGTCAGACGGTCCCAACCAACGGCAGCTTGGTTCAAGCTCCACTGCTGGTGGTCTTCCAGATTAAGTTTTTTATACTATTTTTATTTTTGTATTTTACTTTTATATGCATATTATAAACAACCTAATTGAAATATTAAGTATATGACAGAAGGATCATAATAATTTAATTATTTGAAAATGAGGACAAAACGATATAGCTCTGTCGGGGCAAGAAGTCGATCACATTAAAATATATATTTTCTTGAACCAGGGTAAATATCGGTCATACAAGTCAGAACAAAATATCGCACTGTCGTTTGCGATAGGTTTTTTGACGCGTCAACTATTAATAAGGATGTTGGCAACTTAATTTTAGGATACAGGTGTATAGTGTATTGGATCTTACGAGTAAATAATGTTAGTATAATTTGAGAACATTAGTTTTTTGCTTGCGGCGTCTCAAGTAAATGGGTCTTGTATTATCGGACGGCCAAAAATATTGAACACAGAGTTAATGTTGAAAAATTACGCAATAATTTAAACTCAACATTATGGAATATCTTTCAGTTGGTTCTTGAATGTTTGAATTCAAAGGAATGTAATTATTGAAAATAAAAAAATACGGTGTCATATTATTAAAATGATGGCGACTGGACTTTATTAGAGATGTCCAAAAAAATTAAAATTGCGACGCCACAAAACAATAAGAATATTTTATAAGAAATATAACACATGAAGTAAGTTAGTACTTTTTTGAGACGTATGTTGATCTTATAATGTGTTCTTATTAAATATAATATTTTAGTGACTCCATAAGTATTTTTGTAAAAAAGTTAGTAAAATCTTATGCGTTGTCTAACCAGTATATTTTGGCAGATATTTAAAGAACACCACGACCTTAAGGAAAATCTTGTGAAATGTGATATATTTGTTAAAAACGATAGTCGAATGTGTTTTTTATTATCAAAACGAAGGTTATTTTGTGTGTTCGCGCCTCGCAAAATAAAATAAATTTTAGATTCTATCTTACTGCACCTGTAATAGTTCAATGCTGCCTCCAATTCACTTACAATACTAGATAAGTTAAAGATTTATATCGCATGCCTTTAAGAATTAGTCTCGCTACGTCGCTAGCACTTTAAGATCTTAACGGGTGTGGATTTAGTATGAGTCGGGAATATGGACTTACCAGGACTATTCAAATGATGTGATTATACACTACATTAAAATAAAAATGTTGTATTTGAATATTATAATTTATATATTTTCTTTCATTCACATCACGTGGTTAGTCATTTCGCGAATAGACGCGTGAGCGCAAAGCATATTAACTATGAAATCCCAATTAAGATCATTTTACTAAAACAATTGGTCGACTTATTTGAGACATTTAAGAAAATAAGCGAAAAACGCTAAATGCTTGAAAGTAAATTACAGCTAAGAATTTTTAATGTTTTTAAAAATTATCGAAATCGGCACGTTCGTTTATAAACTACGCTGTCAAACATTCAGACAAAAGAAAGTCAATGCGTCTTTTTTCGAGGCGAATAAAGTAAAAAGGTAAATGTTTAAATAGCTTCATATTTCTTTTTTTGTAAGTTTACTAGCCATTAGATAATTTCAGGAACAAATATGTTTTCATGATATTTATTATGCACGTTTCTATTAGTAATTTAATAAAATATAGAGATACTTTAATGCTATTCTTAAAAATATTTGCTTTATTATTTCTCCTATTTTTTCTCAAAGTATCCGTTAACTGAATCCATACGTTTCAGACAAGAAAAAATTGAATTGAAATAAATAATTTTTATGTATTATAGGCGCACGCACCTGTTATATAAATTAAAAATACATATTAGGGTAAGCGCACAGATATAATAGTGTTAAAAGTATGTATCAATATATTTTTATATTATACAATTCATAAGGGTACAAAACGAGTGAAGTTCGACCAATATTGTATGTGTCACTTTATTCGAAAATATTTTAAAATAAAAAAAATATATATAAAAATATATTGAGTCTGTCGATCTAATTTTTGACTGTCTTTATTGATATATAATATAAGCTTAGACTAAGGAAGTTACAACGCCACGCAAAAAACACTTAAGTAATAATTTATGAGAGACTATGCCTTTAGGACATCGCGGACTATTTCAAGTCTTTAATCTTGTTACAAAGTCAAAACTTAAATAATCTAATAGTATGAAGATTGTAAACAATTGGAACTTTTTGGGGCCCGCATAATTCTTATATATCTTAATATGCTAAAGACATAATATGAGGTCAAATCTCGTTTTAATGACAGGTAGTATTAACAGTAAGTTTCCTCTCATAATCTACTTTCGATAGCATTTATGCTCATATAATACTAGTAATAGCGAATGGCGCATACGTAAAACGAAATTTCACGTTATATAAAACACGCCAATAAAATATTGAAAGGCCAACGAATCGAGATAAACTATGTAAATAAACATTCAAGGGTTCAAAACATTGTAAATGACAAATAAAAATCTACTGTTCTCTTTGTGACTGTAATGGTAGGTAGGTTAAATTTATATCACTAAATTATCAAATGTATACAGTCCACAACAACCCCATAAATTCATTAAGGAGCATCTGATTTTTATTTGACAAAAATTCATTAGATTCGAGTAAAACTAAGCCTGAATGAAGATGTCAAAATGGTGAAACAAATATTGACAGTTAAGACACCTTCCCTGAACCACGACAAAAATACACGTTAGAGGAAAGGATAGAGATATTAATCGTTACAGTCGCATCACAACTTAGTACATGTCAGTTTGTTTACATTTTTCATCATATCTCGCTTGCCTTGTCAATATAAAATGCCTGTGGAATACCTCTCTTCAAAAACGAGGCTCTACAAATATATTTCTTATAAATAAAATTATTACCCATCAAAATAATTAGAAAAAATCGTTTAAAACATACGTTTGAAGAGACCCGTTTCCATACATAAAATAAAACTTTTACCACAGACCAACGTACCTATAGCTCCTATATAATTTGTTGTATCGCACAGCAGGTGGCTAATCACCGCATCGCTATGCAAAATCTTGAATCCATTCGCTTATAAGACCCACCTCAAAGTACCCCATTATTCAAATTATTGACACAACAACCAAATATGTCAATCTGTTGTTTAACCTTGCGGGACAAATATAAAAGGTTTCTTTACAAAAAATCAATGCAAAATTATTAGAACAGTTAAATTGACAATCACACACAGCAGTTTTGTAGGTGAGGATCACTTGATGGTACGTGATACCATGGCGACGCGACATGATTTATTTAACGATGCGCTGTCACTCTATTTCGAGCATTGAACAGTTCATACAAGTCGTAAGGCCATCTATGAACTGTGGTTCGACCCGGACGGTAATGAGCTCCCATCCATAATACTCGAAATGTTTACCAGACGTACGAGTAACATGCTTAAGATATAAGCATGTTAGATCAGGCGGGAATCGAACCCGCGACCCAGTGGTTTAAGCAGAACTATCCCGCCACACCAACGGGTCCGTCAATCAACACGCAAGCTTATTATTAACATATAATGAAAACTTAAAGAAATAGTAATTATCGCCAGCAAGACATTTTAAAGTGAAACATTTCAATTTTATACGAATCGTCGGTACAAACTTACCTGCAGCGGGTGTTACTGAAGTCTGAGCTGTATACGGCCTCGGCACTGGCGGGGGCATGCTAAAAACGGGGTAGGACTGTTGCTGTTGGAAAGCCACCGTAGTCGTAACAGTGGCTTTTGACGTTGCCGTATATACTTTATTAGTTGTCGCAATGGAAGCACCTTGATTTTTACTGAAAGGCGTTTGCCCCTCATCTTTATTGGACGTTTTTTCAAATCCAAAGTCAATATTGTTATCATTAATCCGAACGTTATTTATGTCATTTGGCTTGTCGCTCTTGTCAGTATTTTTGACAGACGCTAAAAACACCAAAATCATTTTTAGTTTATAAAAATATACACGATTATTTGACAATTTATAGCCACACTAGTCATATATCATCAGCTTATTCTCGAAATGCGTAACTCGACAGAACGTAAATGTATACGAAACAGGATGGCAGAGTTGATAAATGTTTGTGCGTTACTATAAGGGTTGACATCAAGTATTGTCCATCTATGTTGTATTAAGAAAATAATAAATAAACAAAAGCCATCTAGTGGATTATTTTGAAAACTATTCATGGCACTCATATTACCTACTAAAATATTGCTAATTTGTCATTAGTTCCCCTTAACAATCATTTGACATAACCATTCACAGTAAGCATTAATTGTGACTTGCTTCAGTATACTTTTAGAAAAAGTTATATTTCGATACAGTAAAAATGCTGGTTATAAAAATGTACCTATTTTATTTTTTTTATTTGAAATTAAAGGAGAAAGTACGACGAGGAATCAAAAAGTAATGAGAACAACATACTCCTTGATAAGAAAAAAAAAATTTTTAAAGGTATAAGGCCTTGGGAATGCGCCAGTTTCAGAATGTAGAGAGACTCGGAGACTGTACAAAAATAAACTATTAAGTTAACAATAGTCATTATATTCTATTTCTATTCTCACTTCTTTTTGAACCCTCCTCATACTCGTAGGCCTCGTTGCGGGGAAATTTTTGAATATCAATAATTTATTAACACGTACTCTACTCTTTCCTGTATCATAAATTCAATGTTGTTTGGTTGAAGACCAGTTTCTATTAAAAGTAAATACTATATTTAGTAAATATTTTGACATACCACCCTGAATTAGTTCAACAAAAGATAAAAATGTGTCAGATTCAGTATTGTTTGCTGCATTCGATCGTGTTGTTAAAAAATTACGTAACGTTTCATCTAATCGCGGCGAATTTGCCTGTGCCTGCAAAAGATTGAAAAGTTTTTGAGAAATATTAAAATATAAAAATTGATTATTAAGAATTAATGATATGATTAAATGCACATTAATCTATTAGAGGATTCACTATTACCAATAAACTTCACTGTATGATATTACAATTTTATTTCACTGTAAGTTACAAAATGTGGTTTAGGAATTATAAGGAATACATAATTGGTATATAATAGTGTGATCTTCAGACGTGCTCTCGTGTTTATATATACTTTGTGACGATTTGTGTCATAGCCGTTCTGTTCTAATATTCTAATATTCGAATTCACATTTAGAATTAAATTTCTGACCATCAACACGAGAAGCAACACCATTCAATTATAATGGGTGTTAACGGACCGCTCCCGAAAACGAATACAGATGATAGTACTCATGACACCTTTGATGATGGCACGGATAAAATGTCGATCCTTACAAAAAACAATAACATATTTTGAAAACATTTTATTAGCGTCATATATCTCCATTACGTTAGTCCAGTAATTTTTGTTATCATACTTCATTGATGGTTCTTTTTTTTAGTAAAGTAATGTTTTCTTTTACGAAACTATTGTTTCATTTAGCTGTAATAACATGATGGAGCGAAAATAATTTTAATAAAACGTTCTAAAATAATTTTTTATATTATCAGATTTGATTTTTTCCGTCTCATCATCAAAGGTGTCTTTAGTACTATCATCTGTCGTCGTTAGGCTTCCGTTTTTGTGCGAAACCTTATATATTTTTTAAATATAAATGCCAAGTTACGCCTTAATACGTTAACAAACCAGTTAAGTATAGTAAATAACAGGCTATCAATTTAAGATATAAGGCGAAAAGAAAATTTTATTTTTACTTTCGAAAAAATAATTATGGCTTCACACAAAAACTGATAAGTTTTTATTGGCAAATGTAAACTTAAAGTATACATACAATAATCGCGCACGAAACGCTGGGTACCATAACTTGAGAGATAAACCAAATAAGAAATATACTTACTCTGTCATTTTTCATAACGTAATCCAAAACCTGGCCGAACAGTCTGTCATTTGACTGAAATGAAATATAATTTCATTAGGATAAGAAAAAAACATAGGTAACTATTTTAAGTCCCTGTCTCCACTATTAAACACTAAGATTAAACAATTGTATTATACT
Organism: Hebomoia glaucippe; assembly: GCA_025727935.1. Classification (NCBI taxonomy): domain Eukaryota; kingdom Metazoa; phylum Arthropoda; class Insecta; order Lepidoptera; family Pieridae; genus Hebomoia; species Hebomoia glaucippe. The sequence continues at coordinate 17,358 of JAOSYY010003471.1, forward strand.
AACTACGCCAATACAGGTCCTATATGAAGACCACGATTTCCTGTAGGTTAAAATTAAAGTCTAATAACTTAATCTAATCCCTTGTTACATAACTGACTAAATAATTAGTAAGTTAGTAATAAATGATAAAAAATGTGTTAAAATGTAGAAGCAAGTGAATCCTTATAAACGGTACATCGCAAATACTCGTACGAGTGACAGGTGTAACAGATAAATTGTACTGTCGTGCCTGGTATGCTTGGAATGCCAAGCCAAAGATGAAGAACAGGCATAGCATGCAAAGAAAAGCCGAAATAGACCACCACCACGTATTATTATGACGTCATGAGAATTGTCCATTTCAAACATCTGCCGTACTCTAGCTTATTATTAGTTTAAATCTAGGAGCTCACTTTGAACATTTCACTTCGTGTCGTAATTACGACGTACCGTTTTGAAAAAAATATGAAATGACTTAAAATTTTTATCAGTGACCCTTATTTTTGCTTTGGATATACTATTAAATTATGCCGACCGTGTACAGAATTAAAAAAACATCTCATTTAATCGAGCGCATTAATACTTTAGACCCATTATACAGTCTGTTTGGGGACTCTTCCTTAATACTTTTTATTAGCATTATTTACGCTCTATCTTGTATGTACAGATACATGAAACGATAGTTTCATAAAAAATACATTACTAAAAAAAGAACCAGCAATGAAGCATAATAACAAAAACAGCTGGAATAACATTATGGAGCGAAATAACGCTACTAAAATGCTTTATAATATAATTTTTTTTAGTCAGGATCGAATTTTATTCCGGCCCTTCACCAAAGATGTCATTAGTACTATCATCTGTCTTTGTTTTCGGGAGCAGTCCCCAAACAACCTGTATTATGCCAAGTGACAACGGTACCTTCAACTATCTTGTTGTTAATATCTAAAGTGGATAATACTATATACACTTTGCTTTTTTGGGTCAAAGATATAAAATGCCTTTCTTCACCAAGCATATACACGATTCGAGCATATGTTTACTATTGATTGTTGTATCAGTCCCTACTATTTGTTTATCATTAAACGAAATATAAACTAAAATTTAAATTACATTAAAACTAGATATTCAGAATCTTTGGGGACTGCTCCCAAAATGCTCATGTTAGTACAACATACAGGATGTTGTACTAACATGAGTAATCGCGCAGTGAGTAATTAGTCGATAAACGTAACGCGTCTACAAACCCTCGATTACATGCACTAAATCTCTTTTTTTTTAAGAGGGCGGTAAGGCTGCCTGATCTTGGCATAAGGGCCGAGTTCGAGAAAACATAGCTTTTTGCCGCGTTAATACTACCTCACATACATGCAGGTTAGCGTATTCCATAAAATGAATTTTACAGCTTACAAACAGATGTCGTTGTCAAAATAATTCCGGAAATGTAAAATCAGCTCTCCACTTATAACTAGGTTTTTAAAGCGATTTGCAGTCATCAATCGAACAAGTTTCGGTTTTCGGGGTCCTTGCAATATATATCAGTATTAGGACTTGGTATTATCAACAGATATTTCATTGATTATTATCGCGACAATGCCATGATAACAATCCGAAAATTATGACATGAAACACCTAGTGAGTTTAGTTCACATTAGCAAAAAAAAAAACGAGTAGCTCCCTATAATATACATTTAGGACTCCTTTAAATTTCACTCATCTTTTGAGATTACAATTTTACAATTACAACATTGATTGTATAATATCAGCTCATTTTATCGGCCATTGCCTGTTTTTGAAGTAAGTAAACGATATATCGATGAATGCCGAGACCAACGAAACGAGATTAAGAATGTAATTGTTTGACCTATATTGAGTTTCTCTGTTAATATTTTTCAGTACGATAACAGATAAAAGCGGTCACGGTCACGGTGAATGAACGTATTCACAAAATGGTGGACTGAATATTGACAAATACATCCCTGTACCACGAAACGTAACGACAACTGCGTTTGCCAATATTGCATGGGAGAGATAAGGACAGCAATATTCGCTCCCTGCCGCATAACTACATAATAGAAGTCGGTTTGTTTACATTCTATATCACGTGTCGCCGGCATTTCTAGTTTTGACTATCTCTACCTTCATTATAACAACGCTAAATGCTCCAGAAACGTGTTTTTAATTATAAAAGTTTAATAAAAAATAGATTTTTTCTGTTTTATACTATCTACTATCATTTTAAAGACGTTCAACATAACAGAATCAGTACTGTTTAATTGAAAAGTACTGAATAGTATATTTAAAAATAAATCTTTGTCCTTACGGGCCGTTTAAGTATTACGTAAGCACTATGGGGGGTCTTTGCGTTGCTTATTTTGGATGACATGGGAGGTAGGAGGGTCCAGACAATGATTACATTACTTCTGACCAAGAATCATTAAAATATCAATATGTTATTGTAAGAGCTTTGCTTTCGCTGACAAGGGCTTTAATGAGGGGAGGTAAATAATTGTAATAAATCCGCTTACGTAATACTTAAATTGCCCCTTACTACTAGTGCAATCAAATGTAAATATATAGTTTCGAGCGGAAATGTGAATGATATCGCCTAATGGGAAAAAATAATTAATGCATTTACTAAGCGCGTCAGTTAGTTAAACCACAAGTGTGAAACTTTGCATACATGAAACATAAAAAGTGAACATTATTACTATATGTCTATAACGAATATACTTATAATACTAATACTTACAAGAACATTCTGATTAATTTTAATTTGATCTGGCATCTGCTGTCCTTCCTGAAAAGCATAAGAAAAGTTATGATTTCTCCCGACAATTATAAAATTAAGATCCACATCTCACGAACATATACCTCTAGGAAGTCGTCTAATAACTTATATAAATCCGGATTAATCAGTGTTTTTAAAATTTCTTTCCTTTTCTCGCACTCGTCAAGTTTTTTTTTATAAATTAACATTTGAAACTGCTCGCGAGCGTACAGCTTATCAATTTCTTTTTCATACGCATCAATTCTGAAATATATAACAAAGATTAATATAGAATCAAACCACAGCACAATATCACAACTATATATATATATATAAATAGAGTACGCTATATACTGATCTTATGAATACGTAATCGAAATGTGTGCGCTGTTGTTCTGTTCGCCACAAAATCAAAAAAACTGGTATTGAATTAATTATCTTGTAAAATTGGACATCGCTGCGAAATTTTAGGCGCAACGCTGTTGTTACTCGAGCATATTTTCTAAACATATTCATCACAATCACATTTGTTTTGCCGCAGCGATCATTTTCTCTAAGAATCTCACAATTAATTCTGTTTTGAAGATAAAAACTACAGCATGCATGAAATAATATATACAAATATATAATAATATATATAGGATAATCAGACAAAATAACTTACACTTAATATTCTACTATATAAATTTTATAAAAGAACGCAAAAGCTTATTATACTCACGCAAATGTACCGTTTATATAAAATATTTAATTGCTATGTTTGTATAATACTATATTATTATAACTTTTAGACTTTAAATCGCTGTTCCAAATTATATATGTAGTGATTATGTGTTGAGGTTTAAAAGCAGACAAGAAGGAAGTGTTCCATTATGGCTACAATTCCATACTATCATATGGTTATTCTAGAGCCCGGTTAAAAATTATTCGGTTACCTTTCAAGTACTTTTCGCAATTTCACAACATTAATACATAAAATATGTTTGCTATTAACCCTTTCAATTATTTTACAAAATATTAACTTCCATGATGTTATGTGATTGTGAGATCGTGGTTTCGACTCACGCAAGAATTTTAAAACATCCATTTACTAGACCAACCATATATCTTAGCACCCCCCATTACTGATAGATTACTTTATTGCAACTAAATTACACAGGTCTGCGAAATTAATATTATAAACGCTGCTGTTGAAATTTAAACTAAAACAAGTTATTAAAGTAAGTCAAAGGATAAATTGATTACTGAAGTCTATATAGTTAAATGGAGTCGTTTATAAAAATGCTAATGCACCCATAATATTGTTTAAATTCGTATGCGAAGTCGTCGCTCTGCAGTTAAAAAGTAGTTTATTATAATCTTAATTAATTACATCGTCTCATTTGCTGAGCAAACGCATTATATAAGTCAGAGCTTAATATGTACTTCGGATTTTACAAATAAAGAATACCGCTCCGTATTATTTGGAATTTTTAAAAAACAACATCGAATTCTTCAGCGCAATATACAAAGACATCAGAATAAATTTTTCTTCGCTCACTCTAAACAAGAGGCGCTTGCATTCATTTTGCGAATGTATACTAGACAGTTGTATTAAATTTATGTAATGTAATCGCAGACCTGTGTCATTTCTCTTATATATGTTTTTAGAAAAATCAAAGGATTCGCAAAGCATCTGCTTTTGCATAGTTTTCAAACCTTATTTGTCGTTGTTGACAGTATTCGCACCGCGGTTCATCGACATTGGACTCCTCGTCTTTTCTGACTTTGCTTGGACCAGCTGAGAACAAAGTCAATTAGCGCAAAGCTTTTGACATTAAATAATACACAGAAACACTTAAAATAATAAATTTTAATCAAATTTATAACTAATGAGTAATATAAGATGATACGTCGACAGATTAATTTTCTTGTTAACAAATGCATACTTCTATATATACTGTGAGTTTCAAAGCACAATGAAAAATAATAGTTTTTAACTTGATAATCTTTATAACTAATGCTTATGTAACTAATTGCAAGTCACCGAAAACAATTTTGAAAAAAGACAACTTTTTGCAATTTGACGGAGACAATTTTTTGTACATGGATGGATTTTCTATTCTTTAAGTAATATAAACTCGCTACGCTCGTGTTCGCACATTTAACTTTGTAATTCACATATCTCACCTTCAAGTTCACTATTTGCTGGTCGTTTTAAAGTCCCGTTTTGAGGTAGACGTGGTGGAGGCTTACTTGGATCGAACCTGTACATTTTTAGTTATAGCAAATAAAGTAATTATAATTACAATACATATAATTAAGCTCATTTATTTATCATTATCATACTTTCGAGGAACAGTTGATGTGGACTGATTTGGAAACCTAGCTGGCGGTGGCGCTGCTGAAAAAGAGAAGCATTCCGTTGATAAAATACAAGACATACTTTAGCAAATATAAGCAAAAGGAAACATTAAAAAGCTTACAAATAAGGATAAAAAAGAAATACATTTATACTACTAGATCATTGGATACAATAAATTTATTAATTGTTGAAATAATCTAAAATATGTTACAATCCGATGAAACATTTGCATATATAAGATATTATATCAAATTAAATGTAATATTTACCCGTATATACTGCTGGGGTTGGTTGCGGTACTGTGGCAGCAGTCTGTGTAGGCGGCGGCGGCGGCGGAGCTAAGTGATGCATAGGAACTACAGGAGGTGGAGCAGCTACTGATGATGGGCCTGGCATCATTGGCGGAATGAGTCCTCCCATATTCATTGCAGATGGATGCATAGGCATTGGCATTCCTGGAGGAGGCATGGGCCCCATGGGCATTATCGGTGGGGGCATTTGAGACATTCCCACAGCCGGTGGGATAGGCCCAATGGTCGTCGACGGCGGCTGCGTCACCGCCGGAGGCCCATTCATGGTTGGCACGTACATTGAAATTTGTGGATTCGATTCCGCTGATGCCATATTAGCATGCCTTTCCGCAAGGACCCTGGGTATCCGACCAGTAGCGAGAAATAATGTCTGCTCGTCTTTAGATGCATGAAGATACGTACAACCTTCGCGTGTACATTCAGGTAGATTTTGATAATCATGGCAGAATTTTAAAGTCTTTTTCATGTTCTCAAAATCGAATACATGGCGAAATCTGCAGGACGCGCCCTTATTGCATGTGCCCCATACATAGTTTCTACAGATCTCACGCTGATCTGTTTGTCCCACATTTCGCGTTACAGTGTTCTCCGAAGTAGACGCCGACGTGGTTTGTGGGGGCACCGGTGGCTGGGAGCCGTCCTGGTCGCCGTTGCTGATCATTTACTGTAACAAAAGAAAATATAGGACACTAAAAAAACTATTGTCTTTAGAGATATTCAAGACGTGTATATAAAAACATCGATAGAGACCGTATGTATTATATTCGTTTTAATAGAGTGTTTTTTAAACATTGTCAACTAATTTTAATTTTATAGGACGCCAAAAGCAGTGGTACCTATGAATAGATCTGTTTTCTTGGAGCAGGTAGGGCACGTTTTAGGTTACTGCTTAAAAAAATCTGCCGCGTTTCGACCATTCCTACGACTTGTCTATTCAAATTTTATCTTATTTGTCCCGAACCTTACGACTCACCCGAAGGGTAGGGTTTAGGATATCTACCTGGTCCCTTTAATACAATATTTATCGACCCTACAGAAAATACTTTTATTATCATACTTAATCTATCTACCAACAAAAATCTAAAAATAAGCGATGCCCCAATTTCTGAGAAAGCATTATAAATATATATTTGTGCTTTTATTTATTATATCCACATTTAACTTTATGAAACAGTTCTATGATGTCAGGCTTGAAATTTGACTTGAATTCTTATTATTGTTATATAAAAGACAAAACATTTAACTAACCAACGGAAAACAAAGAAAGTGCGATAAATAAAATCTATCGTCGAATTCTATTTAGGATTTAAAATAGGTTATTGTATTTTATTGAAAATAAGGTAGGGTATTTTGAAATAACTACTACATAACGGAAATAATGACTAATCGAACTATAGGTCTTTTTAGTTTGAAGGTAGATATAGTTTTAGCTGAAGACAGTTGTGTCAGTCGAACATGATAAAAATAGTAAAACTAACGATGTCAGTTTGGTTAACGATCATAACGAAAATATCCGTAGCCATAACGCTTTGCAATTCAAACTTTTTCTAATTATTTAATGACCTATTTAGTTACTAATATTAGACAGTTAATGACAGCATTCAAGCTAGTAATTAAATTTAATTATTGTATGATTGTTCCAAATAAATATAATTATAACATTTACAACCGTACTACGTGTCGTGAACAGCTAGCAGTTTGCATTTCTAAAGTAAATTACGTTAAATCTATTAATAGCATAAATTAGGTACACATAATTTTAACATAATTATATAACCACTAAGATATGGATGTTTGAAATAAAATCGGTAGTCAGTTCGTTATTTGCTATGAAATATTGATTACTTCCTAGACATGACGATTTTCGAGGAAATCATAAAAAAACAAAACCCAGCAGACTTACTTATATAATTTAAACTACGTGTCGCAATGTAATAAAAATTGGATATTTATTAATATAGATGATTTCCATTGTAAAAGTAAAAACCGTTACAATTTTTTTTTAAATTTGAATTTTACCATTTTACACTAATTTTTGTAGTACTTTAAACTGTGCCTAATCTTACACCACTCAGAGCAAGCAATATTAAAAGGGATGCACAGATTTCGCTTCGCATATTAATATAACGTAATATACTTCAATTTAAAACAAAGCCGCTTAAAAATTGAACTACATCAATGGCACTAAATATATTTATTGGTCACCGCCCTTTGTTAATAATACCAATAAGTATTGCAAAGTACAGCATAAGAACATACATTAACCGAATCCTTATTTTAAGGTTATTTACAATATTTATAAACTTTTTATAGCCAATAATGATTTACAAATAATATCAGTATGAAAGATTATTATATAAAATATATATTTACCGTCAGCAACTCGAAATCCTGAAGAACGTATATTTTATATTTCCCGTATAACTTTCCACTTCACTTTTGAAATTCATATTAGTATATCATGATGATGTATATAAAATATAGGACTTTACAATATTGCGGTTTAATCTCGAGCTCGAATATTTGGAGATTATGTACATTCTATGACGGAACCACGAAATGACTGTAATCGTGGTTAAAATCTGTGAACAATAACAACAACTTCACAAGATGGCGAAAGGCGTTCTACGATGCTATCCTCTAGCACTTAGCTGTGTCGTTGGCAGACACAATTAAATTTCAAAATCTGACCATAAACAATTGAACGTGGTCACAGAACACCAAGGCGTTTGTAATGGCAACCCTGTCAATCCAACGCAAATATTTAAATTTAGAACAAGCTTTTTTTATAAAAATGTAATATCCTGAAATTATATAATATAAAAAAAAGATTTTTATACTAAATTTTCAATCAGTCCTATGTTTGTTGTATCTTTTATAGACCATGACAAGTGTCAAAGACATCGAGCATTGATCTTTTTTAATGAATTCCCTTGTGCAAACAAAATTGTTCGATTTATTAATATTTTTGAAATGTTTAAATTTTCTTATGAATTAAAAACAAGATTTTGTTGAGATCCGGTTGGTGTTACTTTCCGGAAACAGATAAATTGCAGTTGTATTAAATGCATTTAAATTACTAGTCTGTGGTGACGTTAATCAAAAAAATGGTGGCAAAACAGAAGTGAAAAGTCATCATTGAAATGAGTAGTGCAAATTATTATTACAATTAAAGAGTTTCTGAGTTTAGAAACACATATTTTGTCCGTTCCGGTCGGTACGGTAAGTTTTTTTAAAATTCAATTTCATATTAAACAAATAAAAGTTTGTGTTCCAGTTAGTATTTCCAGACCCACGCTTCAGTTCCTTTTATCGCCTTATAAAAGTTTTTAAAACTGTATTAAAGGTGAATTTTGATTTTGATTTAAAAGTATCACATTATAAGAGCAGTTTTGTGGAATCTATTTTATGTTTCATTCCTGTGAGGATGCAATTTTAATATTTAGTTAGCTAAGATGGTTTGATGTGAAGCCTAATTCAAAATTATCCGTTGCCCGGCCGCCATTTTATCCAGCAGCATATTACAAAATTATTTTATTTGAGGGATACTTATTATGCAGAGGCACAATAATGGTGGTGCTTTGTGTTTGATGAGACTTTAAACTTGATTTCAACATTAGTCTCTGCTTTTTGTCTTAGGACTCAACATGGAGTCAGCAGGAGACTGGTGTCTCATTGAGAGCGACCCTGGAGTCTTCACGGAGCTCATAAAAAAATTTGGTAAGTGTAAATTACAATTACATTAACTGACACAATATATATAAAGAAAAGATTTGGTAATTACTGTATCATCCTGCAATATTAAGCTATAAAAATCTTACACAATTTATAAGTCACTAGTTAAATTATACTTTACTGACACAGAGAATAGAAAATGACACCATTAATATAATGTTTTTGCGGTCTTACTTCACACATACTAGTATTCCAAATAGATAATTATTTACTCTGACTTACCATCTGAAAAATTATCAAAGATTTGTACACATAGACTCCATTGAACTAGCCTACTTGTATTACCAAAGGTTCTGACTAATTATGAAGCAAGAAACATAACTATTGAGGGAAACTATATAATAGATTTTTTTTACTGTATTAAAAATATGAGTGCATATGTTGATTTTAAATCTCAATTATCTTACCACATAATGTAATATTTTTTATTATATTAATTAAATTTATCATGATTGAGACTGTAAGCCTACCGATTTTTAGGTGATGTTTATAAGGATATATATATTAATTGTATTGCGTCAATAGTGTGTTTAATTGTGAAGCGAGTATGAAAGCATTAATGGGAGTAGAGGAAGCGAAAGGAGTTCTCTCTTGCTACCCCTATGGGAAAAATCTGTGATTGTATATTTGAATGTATGTATTTCTTTATGAAAAAATAAATATTTACACCTACTTTTTCTTAGAAAAGATAAACTTGTTTTTTCTTTGAAAGCTGATGGAATAGGTTTTTAGTGAAGTATAATTTATCCACGTTTGTTTTATTGTCAGGGCTTACTTAAAGAATCTAATATTATTTTAATTTGAAAGAAATATTTTCATATCTGGTAGTGTGTATTAAAGCTAAGTACTAAAAATTATATTTAGTTATTTGTTTCTTAATAATTACTAAGAAAATTGATAAGGCTTTGTGTTTTTTTTCAGGTGTAAAAGGGGCACAAGTAGAGGAGATGTGGACAATAGATGATGGAATCTTTGAAAATCTAAAGTACTTTATAATTTAAATTTTTATTTCTCTATTTGTAGCAATAGATTGTTATAATTCCTACATTTCGATTACAGACCTGTCCATGGGCTAATTTTTCTTTTCAAATATGTGCAACATGAAGAACCCTCATGCCCAGTTGTAACAGATGATCGTCTCCAAAACATATATTTTGCTAGACAGGTAAGTGATAGAAATATTTGATATGTGGTTTCAATTTGTGAATCATTACAACTTAGTTTGAGACTATATGTTGTATATAAATACTACCTGACCCAGTCAACTTCGTTTTCCACATTCATATATCACATAAGTATGAAAAATAGGGGTTGATGGTAGAAGGTTGAATATTTGGTGTTGTATGTCTTTTTATATGTATAATAAAAAGTTATAAATATTTTTTGTCTGAAATTAATTACGTATTAATTTATATACACATTTTGATACAAAGAACCTATGAGCCTCAGAAGCCTCTGCCAATAATTATTTCAGAACTGATGTAGCAAATTTTTTAAGACTAGTTTTCTTAAACTACTTGTATTACAGTTTTATTTATAAATATTCTTCAATCAAGCCTTATGGCTCATGTAGTTAACACCAATTAGATAATGAAAATACCCTATATAGCGACTCCAAAGTCAGTGCATTGTCTCGTTATTGAGAGTGATCGGTAAATAGAAAGACGTCGTATTAACATATACTATTGTATATTTACTAATACCATAAACAAAGTCACACAAATATTGTCATTGTTCATTGTATTTGTCTGACATTTTTACTGCACCTGTATTTTATTTATTTCGACAACTTGGAAAATAATGTTTATTGCTTAATAATTGACGTTATTTAGAGTGGGTTTTAATGCTATATAAAATATATTAGAGATTTTTATAGAAAGTTTATCGTTAAATCGGGACATATTGGTTGATACTTTATGTTATTAAATATTGTCTAATGTACTTTTAGGTTATCAACAACGCCTGCGCTACTCAAGCAGTTATTAGCTTATTATTGAACTGCAACCATCCAGATATTGATTTGGGACAGGAATTAATAAAATTGAAAGAATTCAGTATGTCTTTCGATCCAAAAATGCGGGGGCTGACGCTCAGTAACTCGCAAACAATTCGTGCAGCACACAATTCTATGGCTCAACAGACATTTTTCGAATTTGAGCACAAAAAGCCAGCAAAAGTAAGTAAAACAATACTTATTACCAGCAATGCTGTATAGATTTAAATGTACTCTTGCAATTAGTTAAATAAGAAAGGTTATAAAGGATTAAAATAATCATACTTTTAGGAAGAAGATGCGTACCACTTTGTGGGATATGTGCCAATAGATGGAAGGGTGTATGAGTTGGATGGACTGCGTGACGGCCCGATAGACCACGGTGCCATCCCTACCGATAAAGATTGGCTGCAAGTGGTTCAGCCCATAATAAAGAAAAGAATTAATACGTAAGTACCACACACTTGATAACTTAATATTGTATTATAAAAACATGTTAGTAAAGAACAGAACTCGTGTGAGTTTCTTGGCTGTTCTTGTGAGTATACAGTTCATTTATAAGCGATTCCGATCCCAAGGACAACTGACGAGACCGGTAAATCTAGACGCGTTGCCAACCTTAGGCCCTTAGACATATTAAATTATTTGTCATTTTTAGTGACGTTCTACTACTGGCTTTATTGTTTTTATTGCGAGTATTCAGAAATTCATATACTGAAATCGAAACGCGCACAGCACTTCACGACTTTTATGTATAAATGAACAATGTAGTAAGAGTTCCTCCCACCACATATAATACTGGAAATACCTGTGTTTTTGACGCTTCTCAGAGCAAGACCCAGTCGTGAAGAGCCTGTAAACTTAGACCTTATGTGACCTATAAACAATAAAGTATTTGATTTTATATCAATAATCTATTTTTTTATAATATCATAATGATGTAATTTGTTAAAGATATACGGAAGGCGAAGTCCATTTTAATCTCATGGCTCTCGTGTCTAACCGAAAAATGATATATGAAAGACAAATAGATCAATTACTCACGGAGAATGATATGAGACTGGATGAAGCAGATGATCTTGAAAACGAGATTAGGCGATTGAAAATGTTGATAGAGTATGAAGATGTGAAAATGCATAAGTACAAACAGGAGATGATACGTCGCAGGCACAATTACATACCGTTTATAATAACTCTGTTGCGGATATTGGCTGAGGAAAACAAGCTGGTGCCCTTGATTGAGAAGGCGCGTGAGCGTCTGGCTAAGAAGGCCGAGAAGAAACTAAGAGTATAACATGAGAAGAGGGCGGGTGTTCAGCCCGCCCGCGAGCGTGCAGCTCGCACTTCCTCACAGTCGAGCCCCTCTCGTGTATTGCCCGACTCTGAGAATATGTATACATTAGGCGACTTAGATGCCATATTTACCGAACCCCAAAGCTCCTTGCAAATATCTCCCCTCGAAAACCAAGATATATTCGAACACAGCACAATGGAAACTCAGGATATAAACCTAGGACTCATGGAGCCAGATGAAATCCTCAAAGACATTATTCTGCCGCCCACGTTTAACCACAATAATATATTCGATGTCCAAGGTATAAATGATGATGCGTTCATGGAAATAGATGACATGCCACGCGAGGATTTCTTCAGCGCAGAAGATTTTGATGTTAGCAAATTTTTCAATTTACCAGAGGACAATAAACAAAGTGAAACGAAAAATGACACTGAGTGACTTCAAATTTTATTTCAAGATACATATTTATAATTGTAATGTAGGCGTTAGAAGTGTTTTTATTTTTATAATGATTGATGATTCTTTGAGGCAATCTGTATAATATTTAATATATCTATGTAATAATATTTCTCGTCCTTGTTAATTACAAATGTTGAGACGAAAGAGATTTGATGATATTGTCCCATAGTGACCCATAGTTTTTAAACAGTTTAATGATAATGTATTATATAAATAATTAAACATATTTTATGAGTCATACTTTGAATTACATTTTATCTTATTATCCAATATTAGGTATGGTCTATGATATATAATAATTACCCCGGTTTTCAACATTTTAATGATAATGTATTGTATAAATAATTAAACATTTTATGAGTGTCATCTTATCTTATTCTATGAAGAACATTATATTATTATCCAATATTAGGTATGGTCTATGAAAAAACACTATTTATTAAAGTACCTAATTCGTTCCCGTTTTTATAAAATTACTAGGAATAAGAAAATGTAGTGGCTTACTTGTTCTAATTGCTTACAAATAGGTCTTGTAATAGAAATATTATATGTGTCAGAAAGTGTATTCCATTTTTAGTAGGGAAATTTGAATTTATAGATGCTTGTCATTTACATATTTAAGTATAATACAATATGTTGATTTCTTGTTGATTTTATGAGGATTTCTGTGGAGATGATTTAATTATTGAGAATTATTAAATTTCAGTTTTTGATTGATTTTAAGCATAGTTGTAAATTGGACAATATGCTTTAGATGATTTTAACAGAATAAATTTGTGATTGTGTCTGTGTCTTTTCATTAAATCTGCATCTATAATACAGGATTTTTGAGTACTACTCCCGAAAACGAAGCAGGGAGATAGTACCAATGACACCTTTGACGGAATGAAATTTGATCCTGACTAAAAAAAAGACATTTTTAACAGTTTTATTAGCATTAATTAGGCTCCATCTTGCAAGTACAGCTAAATGATACGATAGTTTCCTAAAAAATACATTATTTTACAAATAAAAAAAAAGCAGCAATGAAGCATGATAACAAAAACAGCTGGACTAACATGATGGAGCGAAATAACGCTAATAAAACGTTTTAAAATATGATTTCTTTTTTAATCAGGTTTGAATTTTATTCCGTCCCTTCATCAAAGGTGTCATAGTATAGGAAGGCAAACGAGCATAAAATCAACCTGAAATTAATCGATTCCCGTCGCCCATGGACACTGCAAGGAAGCTTTTCATATTATTTGTCATTAGGACAATCGAATGTTTTAACTGAAAAAAAGCATAAGGTTTAATAAATAACTTAATGCATTTATTTTTAACATTTTATAATTGATTTTATCAACGTTGCGTGATTCACAATTTATTTTCTTAATACAATGTTTAAAAATCAGAAATAATATAGGTCCTTAATAGTACAATTAGGTAACCACCTAAATAGATACGAAGAATGAATGCAAAGCAACGGCTTCTTCGGATAATTTTTAAATTTTATTATAAGTAATACATTTACAATTATTTACATCTTAAAACTAATATTATAAAGCTAATTTATGATTTTAAATGTGTATCAAATTATGAATAATAAATTAATGAAAGTTGGAGTAGGTATATTTAAAAACATATTTGCGTAATTTGTGATCTGTTATTTACAAGAATATACATTTATGTAATGGGAAGACAATGATTTTTGTGATTATGAATCAAAGGTAATTATTTACATAGACGGTTTTATGACATGTAACTCGTATGAATGAATTTGAGCGATCAGCTGCCTGCTATGTTCTAGTCTCTTATGTGGATTCGGCATTACTTTACATACACACACACACACATATATATATTTAAATACAGCGAAACCTCGAAATAGTGACACTCGATATAACGATGAACTCAATTAAAGTGACTCGACTTTGGTTGTATTTTTTTTTGCAGTAGATCTAGAAGAGAAGTTGCCAACCTTAAGGCAATACATATTTGTGATTTTTAGCGTCGTTCTGATGTCGACCATATTTATTTTAATTTCTAGTGTTCCATGTGAGACCCTCTCTTCTATACGGCAACTTTCAATAACGCCAGAAAATGTCGCTATATAGAATATAAACTGTATTACATTTTTTTTATAATATTACCATGCAGCCAGAATGTCGTCAAATAGAAAATGCGCTTTTTTAATACGCTGGGACTTTGCTTAATTTTTTAAATAATCCTATACACGTTAAATCTTTTAACAGAATTAAATTTTAAAAAATGTAGCTAATTTTGCTCAATGAATCTAGCTGGCAGTTTAAATCAAAAATTACTAAAAAATCATGTAGTAAAAGTGGAGGTCGGTTGGATCAAATCAGCCATTTTTTTTAATTTCTCTGAAGCTATGAGGAAAGTGTTTGTGAAAAATACCCTTTCATTTTTCCCATACAAACTGTCGCAGTAAACACATACCTTATGTGCCATATGTTTTGTGTAAAAGAAAATCTGGCAAAATATAATGGGAAGAACACCGCGGGGCGCCCCTCTTATACTAATAGAAATCAATTGTCTCAAGTATTATCTAAGTACTTGACCGATTCAGTATATTTTTTGGCGTTTTTATAATTACAATGTTTGTGTGAAATAAACTAAACTTCATATGCTGTATCTTAAAAAAATGAAAAAAAAAAAATTCGTCAAAAAAGTAAAAAAAAAAATTAAGGGTGAACAAACCTTATCACTTAGGGGGATGAAAAATAGATATTGTCCGATTCTCAGGCCTACTGAATAACTATAAATTTTCATAAGGTTCGGTCGAGCCGTTTCGGAGGAGTTCAAGTTCGAACACCGTGACACGAGAATTTTATATATTAGATATGTAAAATCTGTTACATATTCAATAATTTTAACAGAATCCACATAAGAACAAAACAGAGGCTGAGTACAAGAATAGGTATTAAGAAGGCAAGGTGGGTTTCAGGGAGCGGGCTGAATTCCCTTAGGCTTAATCATCATTGAAGCTCTTTTGAGTGTGTAGTCCCATCCTCTCCACCGGAACCAAACAATTCCTGTAACATTAAAATAAATCTATGAATATATGCAAAACAGATTATGGGCGTTTTGAAAAGAGCCATACAACACCGTACTTTTCCCCCTTTTTTTGTCCGTCTATCTGTATATACAGGCTAATCACCGAAAATACTCAACGGGTGTGAATGTCGCGTTTTTCTTCAGTAGATTACTTTTATCTTGTAGTATAAGGTATAATCGTTTTCGAATCCGACTTTAGGGAAAATGTTATCTGAATTAAAGATATTTTTTTTCAGTCATCTATGAATATGTATATAAATTAGTAGAAATCGCGTATCGGTACATTCAAAGAATTTACCCAGAAATAATAGGCTCGACTAATAAAAGTAGTTTACAAAATCGACATGAACGGGAGCGAAGACGTGGGATAAAATACTTTTAACACTGAACAGCAAGACAGCAAACAGGAATTTTATGAACTAGCGGTGACCAGTGGTTTGACGCGCCTTGGTTTTGTATGTACTTGGTAGAATGTGATGATGAAATAGGATAATTATATTAATTATACTAGCTGACCCCGCAAACGTCGTTTTGCCATATAAAAATAGGGGTTGACTGTAGAGGGATGAAAATTGGGGGTTG
>JAOSYY010003543.1:0-33784 GCA_025727935.1 Hebomoia glaucippe
TATCATAAATAAATAAATAAGATGAAGAAATTGTATTCAAAAAATAAAGAAAAAAATTTAGGCGTGGACCACCCTTAACATTAGAGTGATGAAAAATAGATAGTAGCCGATTCTCAGACCTACTGGATACGCATATAAAATTGGATAAAATCGGTAAAGCCGTTTCGGAGGAGTACGGTAACTAACATTGTGACATGGAAATTGTATATATTAGATTTGTTAAGGTGAAACCTTCATTACATCGTCTCAAACTATTTCGTCCATATTTGCATGTCGCGTGACGATCGACCGCGGAGTAGGGGTAAAATGTAAGGCGCTCGACAGAGCATCTGAGGGCAATATGCCGGCGCCTATGGTTCACTTCAGCTGACAGTGTTGTTTGTTTGTTTTTTATTTTAGTTAAATGTCTACAATGCGAAAAAAGTTTCATTTTTACCGTGTTTTTTTTTTAATATCTTAAATTCGTTTATAAAGATCCTGATCAAAACATTTATAAGTTATTTCCTTATTTTTAACATAGGAAGACAAAACAGCTTAGAGTTCACTTGGTTGTAAGAG
The DNA here is from genome assembly GCA_025727935.1 of Hebomoia glaucippe. Taxonomy (NCBI): domain Eukaryota; kingdom Metazoa; phylum Arthropoda; class Insecta; order Lepidoptera; family Pieridae; genus Hebomoia; species Hebomoia glaucippe. Next base: position 559 of record JAOSYY010003543.1, read on the forward strand.
GTTGTCATCCGCCTTGGACATCTCACCTTAGAAGTACCGTATTAAATCAGAACTTGTGTTAAATTTTCAAGAATTTAAGGCAAGTGGAACTGACATTACTGCTGAACTGTTTTTGTTGAGTAGAATAAGTTTAAGCTAATATTACTAAGGCAAGTTTAATAATAAATAAAACATTTACAAATTAACTGTCTATTAATTTTTTGTTTATATCAGCGGATCCACATAATTAATTGTAGACTGGGCGACGTTCCAGGACCCCATAAAATTGTATAAAACGAGTTTTTAGGGTCTTTTCTGTATAAAAAATGTTTTTAAGAAAAATCGTAAGTTAAAAATAGCTAAGCGCTGATTTAAGATAAAACCTTGGCACTAGCGGAAGTCTGTTTGTCGGCGTTTAAATAATTCAACATGATTTTTCACGATCTGAACAACATATTGTATGTTTATCTGTCTTCTTGATTGTGTTATCGAAAGTGTCAATTTATCTAGATACAATCAATGCCATCTACGTATTTGGACTATCCATTCATAGTTGTGTGCAATGTCTATTTATAAACTGAAGGGCGTATAATAGGACAATTTTTATTATTGTTCCGTGATTCGTTTATTACTAGTGGCGTACCGGGGTTTCATTTAGTTAATTTTTTGTAACATGGTCATGTTGATGACGATTTAATAAAAGAAGCCTTATCTACAATAACATCAACCATCGGTCACGAAAAAGTTATTTATATGTAAGTTCTCACTGTTTTCTTGTACTTATTTCTCACTTTACAACAGAATGCATTTATTGTCCGAGCGATATGGCGAGACCTTTTTCTGTCTGCCACTTCTTTTGTCCGTCAATGCGCATTTTCCCTACGGGTCGCATTTTCAGGGTTCTCAAATATTTTGTGCTTTACCGAGCCTGATAAAAGTGGAGAAACTACAAGTATTCATAGTTACTTATATTCGAATCATATTTGAATATTCTTAGTAAAAGAAGTCTGCAGAATTCTTAAGGCATTTTTTAACAATACAAAATATTTATTTCCTTGCTGATATACGAGTTTTGTCAATTAATTATTTTAATGAACTTAACAAAGACGATTATTATGGTATGTATTATTAGTCTGAGTAATATTAAACTCTATGGTTTTAAGCAAGTGTTTTGATTAGAATCAACACTTCTCAATATAAATTATCTACTGTATATGATACTTAACAAAAACTAATCACCTTAAATTACGAGTACTGTTTAATAGTTTCATAATTGTCAGTAAATTTTACGTGTAACAAAGTTATAAACAGAACTTATTCACTAACGTTGCTCCCTGCTTTTAACCGAGTTGATTTTAAGATGATGTTGATATCAGTATCCTGTGATTTAACCCGTACTAGTTATATGTGTTGACGGTTCTGAAATCTGCTTGGATAAATCCCATTACTCTTGTGCTTAATAGAAACAAACAGAAAGATTAATAGATCGGCAATACCTAGAAATGTATGTGTACCTACTTTCAAATGTATTAAGAAAATATCTGTTATTTATCTGTATGGATTTAGGGGCGTTATTAATTTTATTTTTTAAAACACCGTGATAAAAATTGTTTCGTAACCGTTTCGTAGTTAGCCGTGAGCAAGTCGCCATTTTGATTAATATTGCATTACAGCTACCCACGGGTGACACGTGCAGACGAATTATAGTGGCCATCACGTTTAAAAATTGGTTAGCTTTAATGTGATTAAAAAGGCGAACATAAATAAAAATAGGTGTGTAAAAAGAATAATGCCGTGAGGTGTTAAACGCGTTTCGATTTCCGTCTATGAATTTCCGAATACTCGAAATAAAAATAATTAAGGCCGGTAGCAAAAACGTTACAACTTCAAAATAATATAATATGGCTAATGTCTTAAGGTTGGCACCGCATCTTCTAGATATACTGATCTTGGAGGTGTCCATGGCGACAGAAATCGCTTAACATAAGTGAACGGTATGCTCGTTTGCCTTCCTACCGCATAAAAAAAAACAAAATTAAAATCCATATTTAGCTCAAATAAATAGAATATTTATGTATTAAAGGCGAAATCGAGAAATATTTTTGTTCGATACAATGTTAAGGTGTCTATACAAATAAAAATGTGTCGCCCAGTTGTTTGACCAAATTACTTATTCATTTACTTGAATATTTCATGACGTTTAAGGAAGGTACTTATGAAAAATTGGAAAAATTTCGCGGAAAACTAATTTAGTTTAATGGACTTACTATTAATTTTCCTATACCATGAATTACAAATAATTTACGTTACAATTTCATTACCTTCCTTCCATTTGAAGTATCTATCTTAGTATAACAAAACTTCTCCAGAACTATTACCTTAATATTATATGCAATTGTGTATTACCTGGCTGTAGCAAGCTTTCCACCAAATCTAAAAGCGAACTCGACAAATAATTCTAAAGAAGTCAAGGAGTATATATATATATATATATATATGATTCCAGAATTTGTAGACCAACCTTTATGATACTAAGTATATACTTACAAATTCTGTAAACGGATACATACCGACGGAGTAGATGAAAAAACTACTTTTGGCCAACTTTCTTTGCATAGATTTAAGCTGCCGTATTATTCCTCGGAGATTTTCGCAATTTATGAAAACCAGTAGTTCTGACATAAAAAATGGTCGTACTAGAGATTCATCTATTTTACGTCAAACATTAAGATCGATTTAAGCGTTGAATAGTGACAAACAGCAAATAATTAGATAGGAAGTAAATCCTCTTTTAAAGATAGTTGAAGAAATGTTGTCATTCTAAGTCTTATTTTTTATGCGGTAGGAAGGCAAACGAGCATACAGTTATGTTAAGCGATTTCTGTCGCCCATAGACATCTTCAAGATCAGTAGATATATACCTATATAGATTTTTTTTATTTCGTTTATTCGGAAATTCATAGACTGAAATCGAAACGCATATAGCTCTTCACGACTTTTACCATCTATGAACGGTGATACGTCACCCGAATGGAACTAATAAATTATTAGGGGTTCCTCCCACCGCATTTAATACTCGAAATGCTTGTGTTTTTGGACACTCGTTCGGCCGCAAGCAGCCCGTAACCGAGGCAGAACACAAATTACATATTTTTAAATGCAGCTGTGTTTCGACCCGGACTCGAGCCCGGTGCTCTAGCATCGCGGTTGCTTTACCCAACCGCTAGACTACAGAGCCCTCAAAATTCTAATATGTAATTTTTCATTAGCGTCCTTTTCTGTGAAACGAGATAGCGTAGCGCAACGAAATATGAGTTATAGGAAGCTAGAAAGATAACAGTAAGCCTGACTGTGTGTACACACGAAGTTGTCATTTGATAGACTAATGTTATGTTTTCACATGAGAACGCCCCTGCGTGTTGGTAGACAAAAATACTTTAAAAACTTATAGATATTATTTATCGTAAATTAATTGATAATAAGCCTTATTATCTACTTATGTATCAATTTTTTATTTCCTAAAAAAGTGTATTTAAATGACCTAGTACCTGATGGTATGTCTAAGCCACGTAAATTATATATTAAAACTAACTGACCCAGCAAAAGTTATTTTGCCAAAAATTTGGGGTGGTATGTATTTTAATATGCTGTATCATAAAAAAATTGAAACAAAATATGTTGTCTAAGAAAGAAGATAAAATATTTTGAGGTGGACCATCCTTAAGGTTTAGAGGGATGAAAAATATATAATAGCCGATTCTCAGACCTATTCACTATGCATATAGTGAATAGGTCTGAGATCGCATAGTGAGAAGTGCATAGAGCCGTTTCGGAGGAGAATGAAAACAAACACCGCGACACGAGAATTTTATACAGGATGTTTGAAGACTACTCTCGAAGACGTAAACGGATGATAGTAGTTATGACACCTTTGATGATGGGACGGAAAAAAAATCGATCGTGACTATAAAAAAGTCATATTTTTAAAACGTTTTTTTAGAGTTATTTACGCTCCATCATGTTTGTACAGCTAAATGAAATGATAATTTCATAAAAAATACTGAAAAAAAAACCAGCAATGAAACGCAAACTAGAGTTTTTACATTCCTCAAAAGGACTAGTTAGTACGAATAATTAAGCTCATAAAAGATAAATTGGAAATAACTAATACCTTATCGACCGGTGGAAATAATTAACGTATCTTCAATGACGGTTTTAGCCCCCCGAACGGAGAGAGATTTGTTATGGTGAATTTCTCGCTAAATGTCAGCGCGGGCCTCTTGAAGACGTGCCTTCACCCGACTTGACCATACCATCAAGTTTTTGATTTGCGTTTCATTGCTGGTTTCTTTTTCAGTAATTTTTATGAAATTATCATTTCATTTAGCTCTATAACCATGATAGAGCGTAAATAACTCTAAAAAAACGTTTTAAAAATGTGACGTTTACAGTCCGAATCGATTTTTTTTCCGTCCCATCATCAAAGGTGTCATAACTACTATCACCTGTTTTCGTCTTCGGGAGTAGTTTTCAAACACTTTGTATATTAGATGTAGTCTAAATTACGTACATACAAAATGCGTGCAATGTTATAGAGCGTACTTTTATTTATCTATAAATTGCCGAACGTTCAAAAATAAATAAGCCGACAGCATACTATTGAATAAATCATGTCACGTGGCCGTTTGCAATTTATTTACGACATAGGAAAGCATACTTTCATACAATTCACCAGATGGTCACCGATTCCTATCGCCCAAGGACACCTTCAAGACCTAGAGGTCCAGAATACGCGCCAACTCTACCACCTCAACAATATTACATAATTTATTGTTTAACAACGTTCTTACATAAGCAATAATAATGTTATAAATTTTCGGACGGTAAAATTTATCAACGGTTGTTGTTACAGCATATAAAGAAACTAAAATTAATAACTAAAATAGAAATGATAACGGTGCACTATCAATCTCCTGGTATATCTATATAAACATTAATATATCTAGTATGTAATTGAAGAAACTAATCGCAAATGGAGTCTTATCAATTAAGATTATCTGCTTAAAAAGCCAGCCGTTGAAATATTTATTTCAGTATTGTGATGCCGATCCCGAGTACGCAGGTTGATTGACGAAAATGTCACATCGTTAGAACTGACGACGGAAATACGTAAGTACCGTATTTTAAGAGGCAAAGCGTTTAGAAATAATATTTTATTATGTAAGTTAATGAGCATGTGACAAAGTGACTGACAGTTTAAGGTGAGATCTTTTGTAATTGTTCGAATTATGATTGTTATGTCTTGTGTGAACGTTATTATAGTATAAATTGCGTCGTGTAGCAAAGTGTGGCGAATGTTATTTGCATGTGTTCTTTTGAAAACAGAATATTGGAGGATAATTGATTGATCTGATTGTCAGCGTGTCGGAGCCCACTGGACATAGGACTCCCCCAAAGATATTAATAGTAATTAATATCATTTAATTCGAGAACCACAGCCCACTTGAATCGTGATTTTCATATATTTCATTTGTATAATTTAAATTTTAATATTATTAATTCTGTAGGTACATATTTTTAATAAATTTAGAACACGTTACGCGGTATAACGTCAGTTATTTAAAGTGTAACTAAAAATTGTGTATTTCAGATATAGAGAACACGCAGACAGACAAAAACTTAACAAATCGTCTCTTTTATATTTTTTTACATCTGTAACCATGTTGTTTTATACTTTAACGTGTAGTAACGCGGTTTTAATTTCGCCCTCAATAGTTTAAATACCCGAAATAGTAATAATAAAATACATTGTAATATTTACTATCCTTGACATTGGTGTACCAAGAACTCTCATCAGAAGATCAATAGTGCTTTCTTATGTGTAGCTCTGATAAGATTATATTACTAAAAGTGCAGACGCGTTTTAAATCAAGAATATACTCAGTAATAATTTTTAAGAAATATTTTTTCATAACATCTGATACATTAGCTTTGTCTAACATTTTAAATTTATTGCTCTATCCTCGAAGTAACAAAAGAATTTCGTTAGTATTACTTGTGCGGACCTGAACTAGCTTAAATTAATACAATATTTTTCTTGTTTAAAACAATGAATCGCTAATTTGTTGCTAAGCGCTGAACTCGAGACCTTAGCTATTTTTTATTCCTTGGGGTTTGAAGGTTCTATTAAGATTTTCTTTAAAAACTTACTTATCTTTTTCACATACAAATAACCAAGCGGTCAATTTAAATATATTGACCTCAGACTAAATTGTTCCTAACCGCGAAAGGTCTTTTTAAAAATACAGACGTATTTTGTTTAGAAGGAAAAGAAAACTTACGGTCCCATGTCGGTTATAACGGGTGAAACGCGACCGCTCCCGAAAACAGAGGCTAGATAGTACTAATGACACCTTTGATGATGGTACGGAAAGAAATCGATCCTGACTTAAAAAAATATGTTTTTAAAACGTTTTATTAGCGTTATGTCGCTCTACCATGTTAGGCCAGCTGTTTTTGTTATCATGCTTCATTGCTGCTTCTTTGTTTTTGTAAAGTTATGTATTTTTTATGAAACTATTCTTTTATTTAGTTGTAGTAACATAATGGAGCGTAAATAATGCTAAAAAAAACGTTTTAAAAATATGACTTATTTTTAGTCAGGATCGAATTTGTTTCCATTTCATCATCAAAGGTGTCCTTAGTACTGTCACCTGTCGTGGTATTCGGGAGCAGTCCCCTTATATTTTGTATAACAATGTATTATCCAATAGTTTATCTGCTTGTTTGACTGCTTTAATGTCTTAAACGACTGGACGGGTTTTGATGGTACTTTGCCTGGTACATTGTCAATAACCTTAGGCTAGTTAAATAAAATCATCAACCCTACAAAAAATTGTGGATACGTAAGTTGGCGTGGGTGAAATTATTTTTAGTAATATAACCCTACTTTTAAAAACCGAATCAGCAACTATAAACAATTAGTATGATTGCGTTCTGATTTCATTATAAATAATAATCCTGAGTTATCCAAAATATTTTTTTTTTTAAATATTCAAACAAGATGCACAAAATGTGTTGGCTAACTCCTGAATTTTCACTGATAATTTGCGACGAATCTCAGATAGTAACGCCTCTAATCTGAGTAATGATTGCAAATTGAATTTTAAATTTAATAGATACAACATCGTATACCTTGAAATAAATAATACGTGGCCAAGTGTAATGCAAATTTTAAACCCATTAACGGTAGGAAAACAGGCCACAATCTTTAATTGCTATTTAATGTTATCAGCCAATCGTTACTTCGACTATTGTTACCAATTTTAAACATGTAATCGATTGTTATATTAATAAAATCGCTTATTTAAAACTCCCGTAAGAACGATAATGTAATTGGACGATAAAATAATATAAGCATTATAAAATTTAATTTTAATATGTTCATAGATTAATGTTTCCTCTCATATATTAAATTTCTCAATTAAGTTCTTTATAAAATAGATAAAAATAAAAATGGTTTAAAAGCCTAATCTGGAGAACCACCAGCAGCGGAGCTTGGCTTAAGCTATGGATGGTTAGGGCCGCAGAGAAAAAAAAATGATTCATACTAATAATATTAAAAAGATTAATATTATTATTAGTTTTGGCTAACGTTTGCCACATGAATTATTTCTAGTGATTGAGTGCCAATTGGATAGTTGTTCTCCACTGAGAGTTTAAGATTATTATAGTACCAATATCGCTATTAAAAAAATGGGGGAAATATGTATTTTTATTGGCAGCCCGCCGGCGGCTCGCTCCTGTAAAAATTACGCGTCCAGTCAACTAGCGGCAGCAAATGCCCAGGTCGATGGGGCGCAGACACATTACAAGATCTCTAGACTAAAATTCAAAATAATCGTTCATGTTGTTTGGTTAAAAACACAAACACGAGAATTTTTATATATGTGAAGTTGTAATACCTAAATTAACCAAAGTACTCACTCTTCATATATTCTTAAGTATTTGTTCATAAACATTGCAATCAATGACACGATAATAAGTCAAATGACGTACAGTAGTTTTAATTAAGCAAAGTAAGTCAAGATTCATTATTAAAATAAACTACTACTTGGCCGGTAACAAACATGAATGGAATATCTGTTTCTTAAGCCTAATTTAAATAGCTGAGCGGATGTTAATAAGAATGTCACGGGCAGAAAATGTTCTAGCAAAAACAATTAAAATTCATGTTACTTTTATTAGTAGTTCAATTTATAAGGTTCAAGTCGACACTAAAAAATAATCTATATAAATAAAAATAATTCGCTAAATGCCCTTCTAAGCGCAACACTCGAGTACGGCTAGATCGATTTAGACTTTTTTTTTAATTTTCTTAAGATTTGCGGGAAGTAAGAAAAGAAAAATTATCCGGAAAAAATAAAACATCTCTTTTTTCTTTTCCAACAAATGATCTTAGGTGCGAATTAGTAGTTTCAGCTAAAAAGTATTGACATTAAGGTTATTATTACTACTTGTATAATACAGTCGCGATTTACTGATGAGGGGAGTGAAACGGGGGTCGCTTTTTAGACTTAATTAACACGGATGAAATCACATGGCAGCCTTAGTGTAGTATAGCTCTGAGGGTCCATAAAGCATTCCAACCGTTTTTTGAATATTACGCTCCCTTCGTGGCAGGTCAATGATTGACGCTTTGTGCATATTCGATATGAGGAACTATAATAAATTAACTTACACCTCTATACACATAGAAAGGTCCAGAGTATCGGTTCATTTAATTTATTTGTTGTTTTGCTTATTGTGACGTCATGTCTGAAAATAAAAACTGAATACAAATTCGATTATTGGACCATTAGAACAGAATGGCTATCACACCAATTGTCGCTGGGGAATATACCTTATTATTATACAAGTGAAGAATATGCTATATACTTTATAACAAAGATTTATATATTTCATTTACCCGTTATGTATTTTTTATACCTAATATTATAGAGCGAAGTTAGTCAACAAACAGTGATTCTTCTATAATTGTATCAAAAAAAAAAAACAATTGTGGGTGATTAGAAAAAACACTAGAACAGAGTATGGTTTTTGGTAGGTAGGGACTTGTCTCCTAAAGTATGCAATAAGTTTTGTCAGGATTTTCGAAAATTGCTAAAGAGTATTTATTAAAAATCAGACGTCAGCGAAAGTAAATTATTGAACGAGCATTCTGTAAACCATTTTAATAATATTCAACGTTTTCTTTTGAGTTCGTTTGAGTCGAATAACGTTTTTTGATACCAACGGCTTATAATTTTCGTTGTGTTTTTTTTTCACAAAGGTATGCATTCCGCATCCCGCCGGCTGGTTATGTGGGACTCGCCCAACCATAGATATTTTCATTCGCGAACATCCCCGGGTTACCGACATTTCCATCAACCGCAGGGCCTCGGGATCGCGGTTTCAAAACTACCCCTGTAATCCACACCTGGCAACGAATTCTCGTTTTAAAAAATCCAATCAAACATTTTTAGTTTTAATCAAAACCGTGCTTGTGTATTTTCGGTATTCCTCCATTTTGTAAGTTCAATTCACTCGTATATTTATAAATTAAACACTAGAGTCGTGGAAATTATTATAATAAATTTAGAACATCACGTGACTTGTATGTGTGTGTATATTGTATTTTCATCATTACACTTAAATACAAATTATTTAGCTGGTGTGATTAAAATATCTAATCGGTTAAAGATCGTGGAATGATATGCATTGAAATGCAGGATTAATACACATCAGTTAATTAATACGATAGCTTATCTGACTTTATCTATGTTCCTTGTAACGTCAAAGCAAGATGTAATTTTTAATTGAAGTAGAATATAACTGTATGGTTTCAGAAGCAAACGCTATTTAGAAAATTCGTATGTCTATTTGTTACGTGGAAACACCAAATTGTTGGCTCGATTTTAACGTACTTTTCACTGTTTATTTAATTATAATATATTTTAATATATATAAATAATGTGTCACGTTGTTTGTCCGGGATGAATTCCGAAACTATTGTACCAATTTTAACGTGTTTTTCTTTAAAATGAATGCTATGCTTTAACTTAAGAAATAGGATAGTTTATTTATTGATTTATAATTGCAATATTATTTTATTGTGAATTATTGTTTGTATATTTGAGAGTCAAAGTTATCTTTTAGCTCCAAACGATAGTAACAGATGACAATATCTGTTAAGCAAATTAAGTAGCTATTCAATAGATGGCACTGTGTTAAAGGCACAAACGTTTCAATAATAATAATAATGCCTAATAATTACAATTTAATATGACAAAAACCTTAGCCTCAGCAACACGTGGCCGGGTCATTTAGTACAATATAATATATTATACACATAGAAACTTAGTCTGTCATGAAACTGGATATCGATTTTCCTCTGGGCCGAGTTATATGACGTAATTATATTAATTTATTAGCAGTGCATCGTGGCTTTGCCCGCTTTGATTTTCTATATTCACGATTGTGACGACAATCGTAACATCAGAAATAAACTGTGAAAATTGCTCCAGTAGTTTCGAATATTAACTGATACAAATACATAAAAGCTTTTTGAATTGTATTTCTGTTACGTGCACTTTCATATTCGTTTCTAAAGTTATTATATATATTACAAACAGACACTTTATTTATTTTTATTTAAAAAAAAATTATTGTCAACGTTTCTGTAACGACTTGCGTGTTTTTTTTTAATTATCGTGAACACGGTAATAGCTCTGAGATAATATAAAGTTATGCATTTGTTTTCTTTTTTACAGATATACGAAAATCCTTATAACAATGCCTGGATCTAGTCTGTTGTTCGTCTTGACAATCTGTGTCACAGCTGTCACAGCAATCGAGGACTTCAGTAAGTAAAATTAAGATTATTAAAATTTACAATATATAATATATTGAAATAATCATTCCTGACAGACTCGTGATAGATGGAGGATGCCTTAACTTTGAAATGACGTGGAATTAACAAAACAATATTTTTTATTGCTTTTTTTACCCTACTAACGAAGAATTATTATCGTTAAAACCTTGTCTTATTAAATTGAGACTTGTAGACTATATCTATGATATTAATTACGAGTACATAAGAAAACATTTTTTTATATATACGTCGATACAAGCTTACGTCATCTCTTTGCCTTCATAGAGACAAAAGTAACAGCAATTGTGATATTTTCTCATTAAAATTAAATTAAATAAAAAGTCTAATTTCCTTCATAGCATTTCAAATTAATAAGATAGATTAATGCACTAAAAATATAATGGATTTAAAAATAATATAACTATAAAAGCTGTAAAAATTGCTCCAAATTTAATCAAGAGAATTTGAATAATTTGCTGATCGAAATACCCTCATAAATGATTAAGAAATGGCTCATACAGAGGAAGTAGACATTACATATTTATTTATTGATCCTATTTTTAAAACACGTTAATGCTTGATAAAATTTAGATTATTTATGAACAATGTATTAAATTTATATAATGTAGATAGTGGGGCCGACTTAAGAGTATATTTCAACTAATAAATAACTAAGATAACATTTTCATTCTCGTTAGGTATATTTCTGATTTATTGAATGCAATATTAACAACAAAATCTATAGAAAATAAAACGCAGTGACTGCACGACTAATTAGAGGTACGATTATCGAACAATTGGCCGTCCTTTTGAGAGATACCACAATACAAAGCTGAAATTATCCTGTCTCTCTTTCCTGAGATTGTTGTACAATATTTAAAATTGGCAACTATAGTTACTTTATTGTTACTTTTCGATTTGTACGATTGTACGATACAAAAACACGCTATTTGGTATTGTTCTTTACGGGCCCGGTATACAGCCCATGTTAGAGGAAATTAATAATTATTTGATTTTTTCATGTCAATAAATGTAATTACCGAACGAATAGAATATTATCATTCGTGCTGTATCCGGATTAAAGTAAAGTACACAGAATAAAATCTAAGTGTAATATCAAATTAAGAATTTTTGTCAGCTGGTTCCTGTCAAACTGAAACAGACAGACATAAATTGTCTTGCGGTTATACGTGCGATATACCTTTATCGATATATTTAATTTTGCATTATTATGTTGGATAATTTGTCTTCTAATTGTTGTTGTTATAAAAAAGTTTAAAGTGCAATAATAATGTAATTTATAAAAATGACAGTCATTCAAGTGGTATTGATATAAAATACTTGTAATCAACATTGATTTTCAGTCGTTATTATTATGTATGGATAAAAATGATATATTGTATTTCTATATCAATTTACGACTGGGTGGATTATGTCTGTAAACAGATAAAAAATTTATACCCACAGTAGTCAGTAGTTAGCTGGTGATAATTCTGCAATCTAAACGTGAAAAACACGATATGTGCTGTGGAAATACTTAATAAATTACGTGATTCTTTTTGTTTGCTAAAAATAAATCAACAAAAGTCACGATCCGATAGCGATTATCTCCGCATTATATGTTTTGGTAGCAAAGAGGTAATTTTTGCACAGGCTAATCACTTTACTATCGAAGACAAATTAAAATTTTGTGCTTTAGATAAGACGGGTATTATGAAATTATTATCTAAATAGGGTTTTTAAGTGTTTAATAACGTAACTTATATATTTATTGTTCTGTTATGTACCTTAAATAAGGAAGCAACGTTAAAATATATTCACAGGGTGTTCACATAATATTCATTGACAAATATGAACGTTTATGTCTAAAATTGAGTTTGATACATTATTATTACTACAAAGAAATTATTTTCTTATAAATTATTAAAGTTCAATAAAAGATTTATAAACGTAGTGAATTTAAGGTTGAAATTTCAATATTGCTAACGAAATATAATTTTTTATCTTGTAAAAATATGAAATAACTGTGTTTTATGTTATTTTTCCCTGCGAAGAGAAAAATAATTCGTATATGCCCTAATTACCCGTTACAATATTTTTAACTGCGATGTTTTGTATAAAATTACACTAACATTACAATTGTTTTATTAAAGACATTGAATGTAAAATCAAACGAAAAACTTCAGCCTATATTTTATTCATGCTGAAGAAAATATAATCCTCATTTTATTTGTAGACCTGTTATGAACAAGTGGTGGCAAGAAGTATTCTATTAAAAATTAACACATAATTTATTTTTAGAAGTCTTCATATTGTTATATTTTGATAACATTTTAATATTGATATTTTTTAAGTCTGTTATAGTACAAAGTTTTCAAAAACGCATTTGAGAAATTACTTTTGGTAATTTTTAATTTTTTATATATTCCATGAATATTGGATAATTGTGAACGACCAAAAGACATGTAGAAGAAGACTTTGAGAGAATTTTTAATTAGTTTTTCGTTTCAAAAGTAGAAATAAGCAGATTTTCTTACATGCTATTATAATTGTGCAACAATGAATATTAATTTGTTTTCCTGGAAAAATTGTAAACACAATTATGATGTGGGCAAACACACAAGTTCTACTTCTCGTAAATGGTAATTAAGTTTTATTTTTGTAGATGTGAGCAGTGATGCTTTGTACCTGACTATCAAAAACCAGCATGGTAAAGAAGTATACATAAGAGAGGACCTTATGAAGAAACTCGATGAGGAGCTGGAAACTTGGCATTGGACCCCATGGCTGAGAACGAGAACGGCAGTTTTAGAGAACTATGTCACAGAAGTCGATTGTCTTTCCGGCGATTCCATCGACAGTTTCCCCGACATAATATTTGATGGTAAGAATAAGTTAAGTGCACTGTTCCTTAAAAGTATGGACAGAACTCACAAATCTTTTTAGTCAAAATGCTTGCGTACTGTAGCCAATGAAAACAGATGTCTAGTTATTTTAGTAATATAATTACGATTTATAAAATTGTAATTATTACCAAAAATACACACTATACTTTAAGCATATTCAAATTGCTTTTAGATAATGACTGTTATGAGTAAGGTCTATAGAACGAGATACAGATTACAAGTATTCGTTTTATTTTCCTTGTTTATTTCAATATGGAAACATTACTTCATAATTAATGTTAATGTAGTGTGGTTTACAAAGCATAACATTAGGTATTTTACAGATCATTTCACAAATTTATGACATATGTCTAAGGAAATCATTAGTACAAGTACATTTATATGTATACAGAATGTTTGGGGAGTGCTCCCGAAAACGAAGACGGGTGATAGTACTAATGACGCCTTTGATGAAGGGATGGAAAATATCGTTCCTGATTAAAAAGAGACATATTTTTAACACTTTTTATTAAAATTATTTAAGATCCACCTTGTAAGTACAGCTAAATGAAATGATAGTTTCGTAAAAAATACATTACTTTACCACAAAGAAAAACCAATAATGAAGTATGATATCAAAAACAGCCGGAATAACCTGATGGAGCAGAATAATGATAATAAAACGTTTAAATTTTTTTTTTAGTCAGGGTCGAATTTTATTACGTCCATTCATCAAAGGTGTCATTAGTTTTATCACCTGCCTTCGTTTTCGGTAGCAGTCCCCAAACATACTACATAGACCTCCTGTGTGACAATTGGTGTCGCCGTTCTGTCCTAATGTGTCAGAACGTCGAATTAGTAACAAGTTTGTAGTTTAAATTGTATCTGATCTTTCCAGATGACCAGCTTCGCCAGGGTGGATTTGTACTGTTCGTTTTGTTCGGTATTTATGCGTTTACCTTACTGGCCATCGTTTGCAATGACTACTTTCTGCCATGCGTCGAAATTATTTGCGAAGATCTAAAGATTCAACAGGTTTGTTTATTTTTACGCTTCAAATACTAAAACGCTGGTTACCTTTCGTAGCAAAAGTCAGGGGATCGATGTGAATCATATACTTTATAAGCAAATTTTGTAGAGCTATTGTTTTCTGATAAGAAATGATTAGTTTATGTATTTGTCTTTTGAAATACACTTATAAAGGGGCAGAAAATGTCTGGTATAACGCAAAATAGACACTTCAATTTCTTGAAATTCATAGATTATATTTATCATAACTGATTATTGCTTTGGTCGATGGCATATTTAATGAGGAATTTAATTTAATTAACATTATGTTTTTATCAATTGAATATGTTGATATATGTGTTGTGATATCTGATATCACATATTTATAAAATAATTAATTAATATAAATGATCACCTAATCTTATTGTTTTTTACTTTCAACAAAAGTTTTAATAAAATTCGACTGTATAGAACTTACTTAAATTAAATATAAAAATATATGTATAATCGAAAATTTCGAAAATTGGTGGAGGGGATTCATAAATGTACATTTAAATGGTGTCCGAGGCACCTGCTATCGTCAATGGTATCATTTTTCAATTAACTTATTGAGTTTTTAATGATTCATGGTTAGAGGTCCAATCTAATCGTTATATAGACCTCCCGTGTCATTCAAAAGAAGCGAAGCAAAGACCCCCGCCCCCTTTAGTGCTTACGTAATACTTAAACTACGGTTTTTGGGATGCATACATATTTAAGACAATCCTTGCATTTTAAGAAACAGTAAGATATGTGAACCGGTGATATTGTTGATATAGCTAAAAATTTATGAGTCATCGAAAGTGATTTATTTCTGGTCAAATACCGAATACAGGTCTTGATGTTTGATACTTACTATTGTAATTATAATCCGATTAATGATATTATCACGAAAATCTGTGTATTAGACTGAATTTGTAAATTTTAATGCTTAGTCATTGTCGATCAGGCTATACAGTTTCGATTCTGATATATTACACACGTGTGTTTTTCAGAACATAGCAGCGGCCACTTTTATGTCCGTCGCGACATCTTGCCCAGAGTTCTTCGTGAACGTAATATCCACGTTCTTAACA
This sequence comes from Hebomoia glaucippe, assembly GCA_025727935.1. Classification (NCBI taxonomy): domain Eukaryota; kingdom Metazoa; phylum Arthropoda; class Insecta; order Lepidoptera; family Pieridae; genus Hebomoia; species Hebomoia glaucippe. The sequence goes on from JAOSYY010003543.1 coordinate 16,458, forward strand.
CAATCGGATATGGGAATCGGCACTATTGTGGGATCTGGGATTTTTAACATTCTGGGTGTTGCTGCGATTGGTAGCATCGCTGCTCTATCGGTAAGACTTTTATAATACATAACGACATATATTATTATAGATATATACTTCTTCATAACAATTATCAACGCACTATAGAAGTACAATAGAACACTTATAAGGCACTTGTTCGAAAAAGACATACGTTAGTGCTACAAATATTTTTAAACGGGATTCTGACTTATTGCAATCGACCAAAAATTAGCCAAATGAGTATTTTAACAAGAGCCTGTTTTTTATATAAATAAGGCTGTCACTAACTTTTGTAACGAGATGACACGTTATAATTTTTATTAAACACTTGTGTAAATAACAAACAGATTTCCACAAATTTTGTCTTTAACAAATATATGCTAGTCTCTATTTTATTACATAGCTAGACGATAGACGATAAAACACAGTATAAACAAGGAATTGGCCTCCAAGTTGTTTGTTAACGTCTTATCAACAAATATTTAGAACATAAGGTCGTTTTTACTACAGACAGTAAAGGCACTAAAATTCCCCATTAGCCCTCTTGGTTGATAAACGTAGATCTATATATCCCGGGATCTTGAGTGGATCCCTTAATTTTACCCTGGAAATATGTGCCAATACTCTATGAATGGCTAAGACTTTACGCCCACGCTCACGCCTCCGCCAACGCCCACTTGTTGCCGGGACGTCAAACACACTGTTTCCTGTTCTAAGGAGAGTTAAACTCTTTCCGGGCTTATGTCTATGACTATCTATGGCTGTATGTCTATGATTATACCAAGAGTGGCGATGCAAGGGGCTTTATGCGACTGATGTTAAAAATAGTAGTGTCTAAAAATTTTACCTGCAGTGAATTTACAAGATTAACTGTCCGTGACTATAAAACACGTAACATTCCCAAAATAAAATTAGCATTAGTTAATTCTTATTGCATCGGTGAAAGTGAAAGTCCCGTCAAAATCGGTCCAGCTGTTTCAGAGGATAGACAGAGATATTTCATATAATAGTGGCTCAATGTAAGAACTGTTTCAGCCAATATCAATCGATCGTCGGCCGGTGACAAGAGATGCGCTCATTTACATGATCAATGTGAGCGTATTGGTAGTGATTGTGTGGGACGGTCAAGTCGTATGGTACGAAGCTCTAGTCCTCGGAGTACTCTACATCGTATACTTCTTCGTGATGTTTAATAGCCATAGATTGTTTGATCTCTATGACAGAATTGTGGGATGTTGCTGCAAGAGGCCTGAATGTAAGTTACGTTTATATAAAAAGCTGACCCGCGTAGTCGTTTGCGTCATAGTCTATAATAATTCCGGCTCGGTGGTTTCGCAGCTTTAGGCGTATAGTCAGTCGCGATGGAATGAATTGGAATAAATTTTCGCGTTTGAAACATTTCTCATCGCTGCTCGCTCCCATTCGTTGTAGCGCGATACTTTGCAGCCTATAGCGTTCCTTTGACAAATTCACTATCCAACACTAAAATATTTTTTAAATTCAAGTGAATTGTTGTTGAGTTTAGTGCGCTCTTCCAGACATACAAAAAACTATTCTTTGTTGTATAATATTAGTACAGATTTAGAGGGTTTATTATTAAAAGGAGCAACGGTTGGCCACTGCTCGACGGATTAAAAATGTTATATTAGTTATTAGAAGCTCCCGTGATGATGGCGACAATAGTCAAGTCAAGACTTGATTTGACACTATTGTCGATTATTTTTACGAGTAGTGTCAAGACACCACTCGTAAAAAAATAATAATATATGCCCACAATTGTTATCGACAGTTTTAAATTAAATCAATTGTTAATTCCTGTTGTTTTCTGCTAGCCTTTCCTAATCGACCACGTTCCTTTTAGAGAATTTTATTAAAGGTACACACACGCGATTTCTACTCATATGTTCAGTATGTTCGGGGACTGATACCGAAAACGAAGATGGGTGATAGAACTAATACGATCTTTGATGACGGAAAAATATCGATCCTGACTATAAAAAGACATGTTTTAAACACTTTTTATTAGTAGCTAAATGGAATGATAGTTTTATAAAAAATACATTATATTACTAAAAAAAAAGAACCAACAATGAAGCATGATAACAAAAACAGCTGGACTAACTTGATGGAGCGAAATAACTCCAATAAAACGTTTTAAAAATATGATTTTTTTTTAGTCAGGATTGAATTTTATTCCGTCCCTTCCTCAAAGGTGTCGTTAGTACAATCGACTGTCTTCGTTTTCGGGACCATTCCCCAAATACCCTGTATATAGATAAATTTATTTTTAAACTTTATTACAACAATTTGGAAAATCATGAATAAATCGAGTCATTGATATTTTTGTCTGACGAATTGTTACCACGCGGCCCTCACACTAGTAGTATGGCGATATCTGTCAAGTAAACTGATAAATATACGATACACGTAAATGATAAACTTCTAATCGTGATATATTGTTTTTACTGCGGTTACACTCAGATATACGAGCATAATTCCGGGTCCAAACTGACGCCTTCAGCCGCTTGTAATTTGTATGCACGTGACGATGATGGTGATGGTGATGGTAATATAGAACGATTGATAGACTTTTTAATAGAATAAGATTGTAAGCGATCTGAATTTTACTAGTTCCCGTACGAAAGGGACCGTGCCAGTTGGTTAATGTTAAAACGATTTTCGATATATTTGTATAAATAGATTCTTATCAATGTTTTAGAAGATTTTCTTCAATGTTGATAAGGAAGCGATAGAGATTTAAAAATATTTTTTCATAGCTATAAGTAAATATACGTTGCGGCTACATACAAATAATATGTAAACACACATAAGATATGTTTAATAAACTGTCACGGAACCGGCTCAGAAGGGAAAATCTTAATTGTTAAGTGCTCCGCACATAGATTTGGACCTGAATTTTACATATAAGTACAAATGATTATGATCTTCCGGGTCACGTACCACCGTTCATAGATGGAAAAGTCGAATAAACGAAATAAAATTAAGTAAGGCTTTAAGGTTTGTAACGCGTCTTCTAGATCTACTGATCTTGGAGGTGTCCATGGGCGACAGGAATCGCTTGATATAAGTGAACTGTATGCTCGTTTGCCTTCTTATTGAATAAAAGAATTCTATTATATTGAAATATGATTATTTATTTCAGATATTGTAACAGCGGACAACAAGTCCATTGAAGAGGGTGTTGACAACAAATCTTTTAATGAACCGCCTACAAATGGAAACGTCATATCCGAGAAACCTGTTGATGAAAAAGGTTCAGTATAGTATTAGCTCACAGTTTCAATAGAATTGATTTTATGTTTACATTATGTTTTTGATGTTGACGATGATGATGATGACGACGATGATGAAGAAGATAGTAATGATAATCATATAAAATTAATGTATGTTATACAATACAATCAGCTATCTGCGATTGATTGTCCCGTCTAAGTCAGTCCAACCGTTTTGTAGATTATACAAAAGAAATAAACAGAGAAAATTATCTTTTTTCTCAGTAACAATAAACAACGCAAGCATATTGCCCCGGTTGTGCTCATTGTCTTAATTAATCTGTTTTCCTTTCAGTTGAGGAAAAACCAAAGAAAAGCCTCTGGCGTTTCCCGAGCAAGAACTCATTAATATACAGAGTTTGGTGGATTTACAGTTGGCCACTTAAATTAATCTTGTCATTCACTATACCGTCTCCTATAAGCCATAGAAGATGGTATCCACTGTCTTTTATTATGTGCATAGTCTGGATCGGTGGGAATTCTTATTTTGTCTCATGGAGCATGACTGTCATAGGTAAGAATTAATTATATTAATTTTGTTATTCTGCTTGCAAAAGAATTAATTTTACCTGTTTTCCCAATGGTATCTAATATATAATATAGCCTTCCACGATAAACGCTATCAAACACTCAATGTATTTTCAATTAAGTAGTTGATGAGATTATAATATCATTTAAGTACCTATTTTTTTCTCATATTAAAAATATAGATATTTCATGCAAATTTCTAATATTCCAATTAAACTAATGTCGAGGAAGAAAAGTAAAACAGTAGCAATTTTTGCAATTAAAAATTATTACCATACTTATATAGATAAGACCGTTTTGCTTACTGATAAAACATTTTCTTGACAACAAAGTCAATTTCACGAATGATAGCAACAATTTCAGATTAAGTGTTTTCTTATCGCAATGTGCCAATATTTAGATGATTAAACATGACACGGTTTTATTAAGAGAACTTGTGATAGAAGGATTTATGGCAGTAAACTGATTATTTGAAGATAGTATATAAATATCTTATTTTTAATTAAAAAACCAAATCATTTCGCGGGCCTAGTTATAATAATCTTTACAGAAACAAATATATGTTGTTAATTTGTAAGCAGGGGATATATTATACAGGATGTTTTGGGAGTGCTCCCGAAAACGAAAACGGGTGGTAGTACTAACGACACCTTTGATGAAGGTACGGAAACATCGATCCTGACTAAAAAAAGACATTTTTATCATTTTTTATTAGCATTATTAACGGTACATCTTGTAAGTACAGCTAAATGAAACGTTAGTTTCATCAAAAATACAACAATGATGGACTGCAATAACGCTTATAAAACATTTTAAAATATGATTTGTTTTAGTCAGGGTCGAATTTTATTCCGTCCCTTCATCAAAGGTGTCACTAGTTCTATCACCTGTCTTCGTTTTCGGAAGCAGTCCCCAAACATCCTATATTAACTTAAAATGATCACAAATTAATGAAATATTTGTAAGACGTATAAAAGAATCCAACGGATCCTTCAAAATAGTCCACTAGATTTTAAAGGTCTTTTAAATTCACGACAGAGTAATTATTAAGAACGAAATTCAAATCGATTCGTCCGTTTGAAGTTTGCCCAATTTGCTCTATATCACACCCCAAAGATCGATGACGACCTACATGAGGGCGGTGAAACAGATTAGGGTTCCGTAAGTTGCAAATGGATGCCGAAATACATAATTTAATGGTCCTTCGTAATAACTTGATACTAATCAATAGGTATAACCTTAACCTTTTTGACGCTGCAGCTCATTAAAGTTACAAATTAGCCTCAATTAGGTTTTTTAAAAAATCTTAATATGAAGCAGTGTCGTACATTAAAATAGACTGCAGCGGGTTTATTTAACGAATTATAATCTGGTTTAAATCCTTGCAAAATTGTACTATAAACCATTTTTAGTCTATTTTAACAGTCTTTAAAATACATGAAATAAAATCTTGTTGTTCTACAGGTCATACATTTTTCATCCCGGACTCCGTGATGGGTATGACGTTCCTCGCTTTCGGTGGCTGTTTGCCGGAGGCTTGCTCCATTTTTATCATGTCACGGAGAGGTATGAACTTTTTGCAAATATATAATATCATTAGAGATGAGGGAGATTTTATATCCGTGTCTTTTTTAAAACTGGTTCTGTTTCGATTTTATACCCGCTATTAATTTTATGATTTCTTATAAGCAATAGTCTATAATTATTATACCTTTCAAAACAATAAACAAAATAAAAGTTTGTTTTATGAAAAGTGTCTGTTTCCAATACTTGTGACACTATGAACGGTTTTTATAACAGATACATCTAACATATAAAATTCTCGTGTCACAATCTTCCTTCCCATGCTCTGAAACGACTCGACCGATTCTTATAAAATTTTATATGTGTATTCAGTATGTGAGAATCGGCTACTATCTATTTTTCATCCCACTAAATTATAAGGGTTGTCCACCCCAAACATTTACTTTATATTTTTTTAATATTTTTTTTTATTTCTATTTGCCTATGATACAGTATATAAAGATACATACAATCGCAAATTTTCCTCAAAAATCAACCCCTAATTTCTGATCGCAAAATATTTAGGTGGCAAAACGATGTTTACTGGGTCAGCTAGTAGTATATAAAAAATCTGTTTGTTGCGACTACTGTGAGAAACAACTGGACCGGTTGTTGGGATAGAAGGTAGTCCGCAAAATATCGGGGATGCCACTATTATTATCATATCAACTCTGGCGAAACCGCTAATACAATAGTACAACTCATTGTTAAATTAATTAAAAACTGTTTATTTACAAATAATCGTAGAACCGAATGCGTAGTTTGAGAAAAGAGCGATACTTGAATAAGCCGATTGAGATTTCTCAAGAAATCGTCGTGATACGGCACCTATAATCGCATTAGATAATAATTCGTAAAGCCATGCTTCCCGTTACTGATCTCAAATGTGTGACATTAATATGCCAATAAGCTTAACATTTTTTGGAATAAATTCATTAAGGACTGTATTAACGTAGTATTATGAAACAATTTTTTTTGATATCTGTTACAGTAATCTTCAAATAATTTGTTTTCTATTATAATATTTTCGTTGTATTTAAATTGTGAGCGACTTTAATTACTATTAAAATATTGAAAACTACATTAATAAAGTTACTTTATGAACTTTTAAGATGTTCTCAGTAAGGGCGTTTTTAATATACAATGCTACGAAAATTACATAATAATATATTTCATATTCATTTGTATAGTTACTTTTTATTTTTTATATTTATAAACTTCGAGAATCAAAGTAGCCTTATCACGTCAGCTATCAGCTACTGAAAGTCTCGTAAAAATCGATTTAACCATTTTGGAGATTAGTTGGAACAGACAGACAGAATGATACAAATTGTAAAAAAAATCATTTTGGTACATGTAACGCATATAAATTTTTATTTTCATAGATTTACTGGAAAGAATACAAAAAATATTTATCGTTATTTTTTGTACTAATTATCGATATTTATAGTTATTACATTATTTCGATGAAAAAAAGATGATTTATTTTTAAACATTATACATTTATCAAATTTAGGATTCCAACAATTTATTGATGAATAGACGTCTATTATGGTTCTGCTGAGATTGTTATTATACAGGTTGTTTGGGTTCTGCTCCCGAAAACGATGACGGGTGATAGGGTGATAGGACGGAATAAAATTCGATCTTGACTAAAAATATGATGAACCGAACAGCTGGACTAACATGATGGACCGAAATAAAACGTTTTAAAATAATTTTTTTTTTTAGTTAGGATCGATTTTCTTCCCGTCCCTTCATCAAAGGTGTCATAAGTACTATAATCCATCTTCGTTTTCGGGAGCAGTTCCCAAACATTCTGTATAAAACGAAAAAAAATTGTACTCTGTGGGGTAAGCCCACTTTCAATAACATTAAACTGAAGGTAGTTCAAGAATTACTTACACTTTGTATCATACGATTAAGTTGTCGTTTATTATCCTAGTCATCTGGAAAGTAGTATCATTGAAAAAGCTATCATTCACGACTCTAGAGTTAATTTAGGTTTGAGATTAAAAATAACGATAATCCAAAAAGATTCCATTGTTACAGGCGAAGGTGGAATGGGAGTATCTAATGCGTTGGGCGCGAATTCTTTGGCTATTTTGTTCGCTCTCGGCGTGCCGTGGTTGATCAAGACTCTTACCTACTTAGTCCAGGGCTCGGAAACAACGGCCGTATATATAAATTCATCGGGAATCGATTTCGTAGTAGGATCACTACTCCTGGCCGTAGTTTGCCTCTGGGTCACCCTGTTCATAGGTAAATTTCAACTGAGACGAAGTGTTGGTATTGCGTTGTTGTGTTTATACGTATTATTCATCACGTTCGCAATATTAGTTGAAATGAGAATCATTTTTGACACAACCGTTGCTATATGTTGAGCTGAGCATGCAAAATTAGTATGTGTTTGGGTTTGAAAACGAATTACCCCAACGTGAGGCGCATAGCTAATTCTAGGTTCATGTCGGTGGAAATTTGACGACAATTAGATCACTTCGACGGGAGGCGGTACGCCGTAATGAACGTCATCGCTGACAGTGTTACTGCAGTACATTGAACTGTACCTCTGTTTGGCCGGAAGTTGTTTTTTTGTTCGGCCGAATTTTAAACTCTCAATTAATTGTTTCCACATGCCTTGAAGCGTTACTGTGATGGCTTTGTTATATTTTGTAAATATTTATTATTAAGTGTGGTTTTAATTTGTATTGCAATCATTGTGCTGCGTAATTCCATTATGATATTATTATTGTAATTAACAAGAAAATGTAGGTAGTTTGTAGTAGATCTGATTAAGTGTATGATGGCATAATTTGAGATTGAATTTATTGAAAAAGAAACGTGACAGGAAATACAATTGTTGGTGAAATATTCCATTTTGCCGTGTCCTGTCTGACTTATGTGAAACACTATGGTGTAAAAGTTTAGGAGTGTATGTTATGAATCTTGCTAAGATCAATTTGAAGAGAATGCAAATATGTTTTCTTGTATTGGCAATCGCGCTTTTTTGTCATTTTTATGAACTTATTAGACGAGTATTGTTACAAGTGTCTTATTAAAGTATATATAATATTTGCTAGAGAAATAACTGAAGGATTTTTTTAATAAAGCGAAGCAAACGTGGGATATTTGCAACTATATTCGCTACCCGATTTTAATTGCCAACATTCAAAGCTATGCGCTAGACGAACTAGAATTTTGTCTTTCCACTGTAAATATGGATTCGTATTTTAATTAGAAGTACTATCATTTTATCATAGTCATCCCAAAATATATTTAATATATAAACGTATAGTTACATATGTTACTTAATTTATAGTTTTGTTAATGTAAATTGAATGGGTATACATTATTAGTTTAATAAAAATCTTATTACCTATCTGTTTGTTTCATTGATGTCATATTCACTGTTTTTAAAAGCTTTTCGATGCTTTTTAAGACGAATGTTAGTGAGCGGATTATTATCGCTCCTAGAACATAACGAAGAAGACATATTACTGTGTCTGTATAATATGTGTCTGTATGTAATGATGATGTTTGAACATAGAAATTATACAAACATAGAGCTTAGAACTATGACTTTGCAAATATTCACATTCGACATTCAAAAAATTGAAAATTGCCCAATAATTACTGTATTATCATGTATAATTAATGCGTTGTTATTATAAATATTTCGTGGCTGTCTTGTTAAGATTGATTAATGAGAATTTGTAAAGATAATGACATCCGCCTTTTTTTAAAGAACATTGCAATTAATTAAAACCAGTGTAACGATTTATTGATAGCATTTGGCTTGATTAAGAAGCGATCACGTATTGTTATTTCTATTATCAGTGAAATTATATCTGCACTAAAGAGAATATTATCTGATAGAACTAGCTCGTATCAGACTCGATGTATTGATATGTTATAGCTATTTTTCAATCGGCAAAGACTAAAAATGTTTTCGATTTTATATAAAGCCGACAGCAGAAAGTCACTAGAGGCCTTAAGGTGGGCATCGCGATTTCTAGATCTAGATCTTGGAGGTGCCAATGGGCGATAGGAATCACTTAGTGTAGTTGAACTGTATGCTCGTTTACCTTCCTATCGCATAAAAAAATTTAAATTAAAAATTATGTTATTAGTTATGAAGATGGTGACTTCAATAACATACTATGTCGCAGAGTGTATGTTATTTTGTCGTCTTTTAAAAGAAAGCTCAAATTGGTCCAACCATTTTGGAGACTAGCTTGAACAAACAGACAGAAATGCAAAAAAGTCCCGTACAACTCGTATTTTCATATGAATTGAGAGAACTGTTATTTTGATATATTTAAACACATACTTTAATTCTATTTATAGATTAAGTAAATAAATCGTTTTTTTAACTGGTTCGTGCAAGTTAGACATATTTGACTGCCGACATTAGTATCTATATAGCTATAAACTGTACACGGGTGGTTTAAACGAAGTGGCAGAGGTGCATGAAAGTATCAGCGGTTGGAGATAATTGCATTTATGAAGTGGACAGGCGCGTGAACGCTAATATTGATTCGGGGTGTTGCCACCGACAAAAGTGAGGTGTTAAATCTGGCGCTCTAGGTACTGACTACAAAAATCTACTTGGTGGAAAAAGTTTATAATACTTATTAACCAATCATGGCTGAGAAATAATTTGAATGCTATTATTGAGTAAAACGTGTTGATATTAAATTGTATAACGGAAATTCAATAATTAATATCCTCGTGTTGCAAAATTGTAAACACAGGCGTTTAAATCTACATACAATAAAATTAATTTAATCAAGGCTTTCCTCGCGTTAATGTTTAGTTAACCAGTTCAAGTTGTTAAACATTTTTTGATTTTATTTTATGTACAGATCTATGCACACCTAAGCAACGCAAGAAAGCCATAGAACACTGTATGCGTAACATGGTGTTAGGTTAAATTAGGCTCGATTTCACTTCACTGTTTTTTGTAAACACCCTTAAATAGAAACAGAAAACTGTTATAGATTATCCGTTAAACCCTGGGGTCCCTAGGTGGCTAATTGAAGAAGGATTGAGTTAACTCGTTATGTCGTTGACGCGGCCAGCGCAGGCGTCAGTGACAAATTCTGACTAAACTAGTAATGACTCAATAAATTAGTCCTCGTGCGCTGTGAGATTTTCGCTGCGAAATTTACGTATTTAGGAAAGTGCATTACCATTTACCCTCCACTATTACTGTTTTATTAACGGTCTACCTTTAATTTTTTTTATACACCTAATCGACAATAGAGGTGAGGTTAGTTGATGATATAAATTATGTGCTGCTGTCTCATGTATTTTTATTTCGTTCCCGTTAATTATTATCTTTAATTCGTTAATTATATATATCGATATCGGCTTGGGCTATCGTAGATTGGGTGGGCGCCTGAATGGTATGTCCCCTTATCCTGGTAAGCGGTAAAAACAGTGGTTCGTGACCTGGATAGAACTAATAGTTGGCCAGTAATTCTGAAAAATTAACCGCCTGTTTTCTTGACACTCGTCCGGCCATATAGACAATGCTAACTAGTATGTTTGTTGGGATGCCGTATAATTAAATCATTTGTGCTATCTTCTATAACGATAATAACAGAGCCCCGATGTCCTAATCGCGTTGCTATTTGTTTGACAATGGAAAAAAGTCAAGCATCCTTTTTATAATCAATATCTACCAGTTAAATTCTAAGTCTATTTGAGACTACCAATTATTTAGATACATAAACAGATATACAGACAGCCGTAATATCTATGCATTTAGCAAAAAGAAAAAAATCAGAAATAAACATTTAACAGTTTTTTCGTGAAAAGGTTATCCGACATACAAAGGCACGTAGATGACCATTTAGAAAATTGAGAACGGAAACAATCCATACCTTTTATCTAAATTGTTACATGTAGTCCATTTTTTAGTTTTATTTGTGTATATTAGTTTACGTGAATTCATAAAAACGAAGTGAAATCGGTGCCGATGGTATAAAGATAATTAAAAATGCCCAGACCACCCACTTGGCCGGTTCCACCCTGACGCAGTCCACCAATTAACCTTACGCTACGCTTTTAACGTGAACGCGCTACGAAAAATAACATCATTGGAGTTGGTACAGGACACAACTTTTTTAGCCGGAAGCTACAGGAACGAAGTTAATTCTAGATCGCTAGATCCTATTTTGAATTACACGTTATATTTTTGACTAATAAAATTTCGTCCACGTCAATAATTTTAAAAGTTATAGCGCGTCGATTTTAAAATATAATAAAATAAATATGTTATCGCGAATTTAAAGAGTATCGAGTTTATGCAACACTTTTCATTGATGCTCTGTTTCTGTCATTCGTAGTGTGATATTATATAGATAAATGTTCTGTTTTTCTCACCAATTTTAATAGCATGAATCCTATCCAGTAGTTCTTGAGTTCATTTAACCAACCAAACAAACTTGAGCTATAAAACATGTTTGGAGACTGTTCCCGAAAACGAAGTCGAGTGATCGTACTAATAACACCTATGAGGAGTTGATGGAAGAAAAATCAATTTTCACTACAACTAAATGAAAGGATAGTAGTTTCATAAAAAATACATTAGTTTAAAAACAACTGGACTAAAGGATGGAGCGAAATAACGCTAATAAAACGTTTTAAAAATATGTTTTTTTAGTTAGGAAGGAACTTTATTCCGTCCCTTCCACAAAGGTGTAATTAGTACTTTCCCCTGTTTTCCTTTTTGGGGAGTAGTCCTCAAACATCCTGTATAATATCAAGGAAAAATGTGAAACAAGAATTACGTATGGGTAACTCTACTTAATTGTTATATTAGGCTTAATAACATAAGTAGTTTTCCGAAGGAACCTTAAGTTACAAGTTCACTTTTACGCTCCTAGCCATTAGCAAAGCATTTTCATTTTAAAACCATCCTGTCCGACCAGAAACCTAATTAATATATGACTTTTTTGGTGGGTTTACTGGACCCATATCATTGTAATATATAATATTAGTGCATTTCGTTCGTATTGTCAACCCACTGCGTGGATTAAATTCATTTAAATAAATATATTAGAGTACCTTAGCTATAGTGCAAGTCTTTAAAGCCCTACTGAATTGAACCTCTTCAAATTTTGACGTAATTAGCGAAAAAAACAACAGACAATTTTTTTAAAAACGACGATTTAAGTCGCAACACATGTCTAAATTAACTTAGCGCGTTTTACAGTTCAGAGAGGAAAAGTGTGGAGACTGCTCCCGAAAACGAAAACAGGTGATAGTACCAATGACACCTTTGATGAAGGGACGGGATAGAATTCGATCCTGGCTAAAAAAAACATTTTTAAATCGTTTATTTGCGTTATTTCGCTGCATCATGTTTATCGAGCTCTTTTTCTTATAATGCTTCATTGCTGTTTCTTATTTTTTAGTAAAATAATGTATTTTTTATGAAACTATCGTTTCATTTGGCTGTACTCACAAGATGTAGCCTAAATAATGCTAATAAAAAGTGTTAAAAATATGTCTTGTTTTATTCAGAATCGATTTATTTCCGTCCCTTCATTAAGTGAGCAGTCCGCAAACAGCCTGTATAATAATAATGAAGTTCATACAGGTTAAAAATAAAACAAACATTATATTCTATGTTATTTTATTCAATCATACATTGTTGTTATCCAAATTTAGTCATTTTATTTTGACCTGACACCACTGATGACAATTTTTTTCATACATTCACTACTTACCTTCTAAGGTACGTACGAATTAAATATACTTTTACTAGAGATATCATAAACATGTCGTATTTTGAATACTTCTATCACTAAAATCACGAGATCATCTATCAAGTACATAACTTGCTAAATACCTATAATAATACATTAAACTTTGGAATCCATAAACATTAAGGTACATTGTGTCTACATTGTTTTAAACACTTAATTTCTATAGAAACAGCACTTTGCTGATAAATATTTTTCTTAAACACTAATGACTAAAATATTTCAAAGATATGTTTGTTTCTGGATAAAAAGACATTGCTTTGCTTTTATATTCACGTCACCGCTTCATAGTGTTGATATTATAACATGATTATATTATATAAATAATTGGAGCCATCGTTGAAGTCAGTCTTGTCTAATACCGCAGTTCGAAGTCCGTCCGCGTTGCTCAATACCTGCCTTCCATACGACGTTGCCTTACGACTACAGAGACAAAAAAATATTTATATGTTAAAATAAGCATGTCACCTTTACGAGTTATTGAGTCTGATTATGTTTTATGAGTTAGAAGACAAAGTTTTTATGTTGTGAAAGGTATATTCGCGCGCCTTGGCAGTGAAATTAAATCTATATGAAAACTAATTGCCGCTTGTTTGTCTAGCTACAACTCGCGAAAGTCCAGACTGATTTGGTTGATTTTGGTATTAAAACGTTCGCTGAGGTTCAAAAAAGGTCTGAACGTTAAGAAAATATGGAAAATTTTCGAATGTATTTGATAATGTTTTCTGAAGTGAATTTAAACTGAATTTACTCTTAAAATAGTTTAAAGTGTGTGCCTAGTAACAGCAAGCATTTTAAAATTTTATAGTATTTTTTGTGGACATTGCAGAGCAGGCAGCGCCGCGGGACATTGCTATTATTAACATCAAGTATGCATAAAACAAGGCGGTCGAAGCCGCGAGGCACTGTTAGCCATAAATTTTAAAACTCAGCCTAGAATTCGTCAATTTCTAAACGTTAAAAGAATTTAACAGCGTAATTTGTGCATATAAAATAGTGAGCACCAATCTTACCATTCAAGTCAGCGAGTCTATAGATTTCCCTAGCCTGCCTGCGTCGTTGCCTTGTTTTCCTTATGGCCAAGATGACGTCATCGTTAGAGAAGCAGAACATGATCGACAGGCAAAAGCCCTAGTGCGAAAAAATTATATTAGCGATAAATGCACAAGCATCTTTGGAAGTAGACTCAATTAATTTCGGCTTAGTAGACCTTTAAGGACTACTCTTTGTAAACGTGTTTTGACATTTCGATATTTAAAGTACCCATTAAGAGATTTTTATGAATAACGCCGATAATGTTTAATGTACTCATTTAAAGTATTATCTACTAATTTATATAGATGATTTTATTTATCACACAATTATATTACAAAATTAACGTACACATTTGTATTACATTTTTTTTAAGTTTTAACTAGTATTATTTATAAATATCCTTAAGAATATGCATGCGCCTCTCTCGTTAAAACGCTCATTAAGCTTCTGAAAGTTTGTATGAGTGTTAAGGATAGAGCCGGGTCTTTTTACCATCAATTATATCAAATATTTAAAAATTTCCCCTAGTTATATACAGGGTGTTTGAGGACTGCCCCCGATGACGAAAACTATTGATAGTAGTTATGACACCTTGATTCATAAAAAAGTTATCGTTTCATTTAGTTGTGCAAACATGACGGAGAGTAAATAACTCTAAAAAAACGTTTTAAAGATATGACTTTTTTATAGTCACGATCGAATTTTTTTTCACCCCATTATCAAAAGTGTCATAACTACTATCACTAGTTTTCGTTTTCGGGAGCAGTCCAAAAACAACCTGTAGAAGTTATGAGTTAATTTATAGAAGAAATAAAATTTAATAAGCACATACCTGAAGACTTACGGTGATTGCGACTACAATGTGCAGTGTAGTCACAGGAATGGCCATTTGCGGGATTTCCAATGGCATCAACAAGAAATGTAATCCGAATAGTGGGATCTATTGAAAAAGAGATATTTATAACTACCAAAAAGTTCATACTTAGCCAATCTTAAAAGGTAGACAGTAGCTATACGAGGCTTTTCAAGAGCAATAATTGTATACACGACTCTTGTTTATAAGGTTTTGCGAGCTTTACTGGCTACTGAATAACAGAAACTTCTTTTTAAAGTGAAATTTTTATTACATCGCCTCAAACTTTTTCGTTCATCTATTGCATGTCGCGTGACGGTCGGCCGCGGATTGGGGGTAAAGTTGAAGGCGCTCGACAGAGCAGCCTAATCCGACATGGCGGGGCCTATGGTTCACCTCAGCTGACCGTATAACGTATAGACTGTTACTAATTTATGCCAGCGCTCCACGTTATATTTGAATTTTAATTAAATGTCTACAATGTAAAAAAAGTTTCACTTTTAACGTGGTTTCATAAAAAAAAAAAATAAAAATGAATTTAAATAATAGGAATGTCTTTTGTTCATAACTTTAAAAATTTAATGAATGTTGGTGATATTCTACTAGTAAATTTAAAATACCAATGAGAACGCAGCTTTGGCAGCTTTTATAACGCTATTGATGCGATGTCGTCGTGAAGTTCTTCGTAAATTCCTACGAAGCGATATAGCAGCGATTATCAGGAATACTGTGAAAGGAGTAGAAATTAACTAAAAATTAACTACAAGATATATATTACATACAATCTGTCGTGTATAGTATTTTAACTTTAAGAATTTATTATCACAAATATGTGATGTGCAATATTTATAAGTTTTGGAAGCAGACAAATGGTGACTTTCGGCTTCAATTACAAAGGAAACCGTTAAACTTTTCCTTAACACGATTTTTTTCTTCTCTCAAAGCCTGTACGGATAAAATTGATGAATTTAAAAAAATGTCTATCTGCTTGTTTTGATTAATCTCCGGAACGGCTGGGCTAAAAGTGATGGAAGTAATAATAGATGTTACAATGTTAGCTATTATCATCATTTATCTAGAAACAACGAATGAAATCATGAAAAATATATCATGGTACGTATTCGAAACTTACTCAAGGAACAAATCATGGTCGTGATTACGGTGCTGGATATTATAGTGTTCGCAGGTGTATGCTCAGTCCAGCAACTACAACAAAGAATTCTGTTGAACAATCTAATATAATATATACCAAAGTGAGTTCGTTTGCGGTTATCCGTCTATCCGGATAACCGAATCGTGATTTATTTTGGTATTTTGCTAAGTACGACCACTGAGTGAGTGCTGTTCGTGAAAGTCGTAGAAAGACATTGAATGAAACGTTTACTTAATAATCTAAGGTACACACGGCAAACTTGATGGTAAGCGATTATCGTCGCACATGGACTCATCTAAGCCTCAGAAATCTATGGGACGCGTTGCCAGCCTTTAAACCTTAGCCATATAACACCATTTGTCTTTCTCTCATGTTTTTTTTTTATTTTACTTATTACAACATTAAAAAGATGCACAAGAGGTTTTTCTGCACACCACCAATTCGTTTCAGCAATTCGTAGCAGCAGAAATATTTCTCAATTAGGTTTTTTATAAAATAGATAAACGTAAATACAAAAATAAAAATAGTATAGAAAACCTAATCTGGAAAACCGCCAGCAGCGGAGCTTGGCCCAAGCTACCGATGGTTAGGGCCGCAGAGAAATTAATATTATTATTGAGAAATTATACATATGAGAGAAAATTAATAACAAAATAAATTACTTATTGTTGCCAATAGACCTGATATCGTATTAACAGATCGATTGAAACGCCGGGCAGTGCTCAACGATGTCACCAACTCGCATGACGAGAATCCCGTGAAGGCCGAGAAGGACAAACTTAGCAAATACTTGGACTTGGCTCACGAGTTAATCGCTTTGTGGGATGTGGATTCAACGACCACTGTCCTTATAGTCGTTAGCGTGAACGGTCTCATAGCGAAGAGTCTTGACCAACATCTAAAAAGTCTATCGCTAGATAGTTGGATCAAGGGACAGATGCAAAAGGCAGTACTCCTGGACACAGCACGTATTGTCAGAAGGTTTTTTTCTATGCGGCCCTAACCATCGTTAGCTTGGGCCAAGCTCCGCTGCTGGTGGTTTTCCAGATTAGGTTTTTTATACTATTTTTATTTTTGTATTTTAC
>JAOSYY010003583.1:0-19428 GCA_025727935.1 Hebomoia glaucippe
CATTAGACATGTTTTTTACGTTTTCGTCTGTGTATCTGTATCTAGTTTCATCTCCGAAAGGTCTCAATAAGTTTTATTACGCACAAATATATTTTCTTTTAAACATACGAGTATAATAAATTAAAGTTATTAAAAACTAAGATAATACACAACTAGAAGTGGGTTTCAACATCGACATGAACGCGAACGAAGCTGCTGGCAGCAGTTAGTATGTAAAAAAATTGAAGTGACTGTTTGCAATATTAAAATAATAGGCATTTTCCTAAATTCATATAACAGATAAACTATAAATAAATTATTTGTCTTCCTGTTTTTCCAGCTAATAGTCCAAACTGCTGGACAGTGATTTTATGGCGAGTAACATTTTATTCCATTTACGTCATCATCATGTATATATAAAATCATATCGAATAACATCGCAGGGAATCATATAATCATCACGAAACCCGTCACATGTATAAATATAATAAATACGGGTGAATTACGGCGCACCCCTAGCCTTGTTTAAAATCTAGTTATTGGAATATACACAAGCACATCTTCTGAACTGTTACTCACCTGACGTTTGACAGCGCGCTTGAAGGCTTGCCAGCGCGTACGCACGTGGTATACGTGGAAGTGATGTGCCAACTCGCACGTAGCTCCGGCTTCTCCACCCGCCTCCAATGTCTTCTGCAGACGCGACACATGCTCTAACAACTCTAGACGCTTCGCCAAAACGTAGTTCACACGACCGTATCTGTTAAAAGTTTAATGAACCGAAAATAAAAGGCAAGAAAGATGATACCATAGGCAAATGACTGGCGTCACGTCCGCCGTGTAGTTTTTTCGCCTTACGCAAGACACGCAACCTTTTTCAAAGCTGACGGCCATTGAGACATGAAGCGGCTCTTTCGAAGAAAATCTAAGCCACCGCCGACCATTTCACATATCTCGATATAAGCACCGTGTACCACAACATTTAACAACAAACATTTTTCAGAATTATTTACCAGGTAGATTAAGGTTACACTAATGAACGAGGTGCAAAGAACAGTATTTTTTAAATCTGGAATTAAGCTGTTATTGTAAGATGTAACACAAGACGGAATCCACTTTTGACCGATATTGGGTCAATTTAATACAAATGTGTTTAACTTAATATCGAAAAAACGATTTGAGAAGTCTTGAAACTAGATTATAATTTGAGAAACGATTTAGAAAATGGGTTTAAAAGATTTCAATATCTTATAGTTCAAAGTCTGTTCCTTCTAATTACAAATCAACATCATAAAGCTGACATACATATTTTCAGATATGAAAAATTAGAATAGAATTAAAAATGACGCATAGTTATGATCTCAGTCTTTAGTACGTCAATTAACCAAAGCCTGTAACATGTTTACAGAAGGAAATAAGTAATATAAAGACGGTAAAACGCGAGTAGGTTTCACCATTTATTATTGAATGATTATTTTCTGACAGTCTTATTTATTTTTAGTTCTAGTATTCCGTAATTTATAGATTGAAGTCGAAACGTGCATAGCACTTCACAACCTATATGCTGTTCAAGCATACGTAACTTCCAAATTTAAAATTTTAGATTTCTACACTTTGTTTATTAATTTCTATATCCATTCTATGTACATTAAAATTAATATTATGATCATTTTTAAACTCATGTACAATAAAATCTACATCAATTTCCGATTGCTTACCTAGAGAAATCCTTATCAGTCTGCAGCTCCTCTTCACCATGTCCAAGACGCAGCAAATGTCTCTCATCTACGTCCAGCTCGGCGACCTTTTCGAAGAGCTGGTTCAGCGCTTGGTTACTGTGAGTTACAACCAATGTGCGCTGCCACGGGAAGTTATGGTACAAATTCGATATTATTTGCACAGCCACATCCGTTTTCCCTGGTTATATAATGAAGTTAAGTAATAAGTATGCGCTTTAGTTTCATCATCAAGTCAGCTACACGCTAAAGTATAATGTTATCGCTCGAAGTGCTTCTATCTACCTAGATTATTTCGTTTCAACAAGGCAGTAAAAAGTATTTACCTGAAAATATTGAACACGCTAACCTATTTGATAGTTATATTTAGAATTTTAGTTTTAAATAGCGATAAAATTTTGCATACGTGAAAAGATTGGCGTTTAAAAATGACATTATTTGAATTAGTAGTTGGGACGTTTAAGTGTATAATGTAACACAACGCAGGAAAATTAATTCGCTTTTTATACATAAGGCAGTATTATGTCACGTTCCTTTGTCATATATTTCATACATTTCATTAACATACACAGATATTTCTGCCTTGACGTCACCGAAAACATCGTAAATATTTATTGTTACGCAATACTAAATCTAAACAAATAGAACTTAACTCAAACATGTGTTTTAAATGATAAAAATACCTGTATCTACTCTATGTATATGTATAACTTAACTAGTGGCGACCGGAGGTTTCAGCCGTGTTACTTTTTTATAGATTATTTTTGGTGTCCAAAGGACCGCAATAAGTTCTCACTTTTGCCACTGAAACTGATAGAATTTTATGGTTTATAGTTTTTTTATGCTAATTATATGCTATTCTAATAATTTTTAGAACATTAACGTAGCTAAAGGTTCGACTTATAACAAAATCTACGAGTATGTATGAATGAAAGTTTCCTTACATCCAGTGGCTTTGGGATAAATTAATACAAGCAGTCTGTACAAAATGCTATTATTTGGATGTTACAAACCGACACATAATTTTGTAGTTTAATATAGATATACTTATAAGCGTTGGAAAAAAATGGCTGTAGGATTTTCCTACAAGAATGTTGTATAGTAACTGTATCGTAATTAAAGGTACTATAGTTCAGTAGTAAAAAATTTTCGAATTCTGACATTTTTGATGGACTTCATATATAGAAAAAAGGCGAAAAGCCGTCTTAAAAGATTAAAAATATTAGTGTACTGAGTTTGATTAAAGTAAAGGCAAAATCGTGATGTGTGTATATTTTCTGTATCTATCAACAACAGCTGTCCAACATAGCATCGAACGCACTAATTATGGAAATATGTCTTTCAATACTATCTTGAAGACGTACATTGGATTTATAATGATATGTAATATGTAATTATTCGTTTTCACTATTGACAGTTGCTTGAGAGATGCGCAGCAGAGTGGGCGCACATTAAATGCATTAACAGAACAAGTGTTTTATTCACTACCTCGATACTACTGGCGCCCTAACAGATTCATTCACAATTGTGTCCTACAACAATATCGCTTAGTTATGAACATTTTTAAGTAATATTTGAAATACAAAAAAATAATATTTCCCCGCTGCTTCAAAGTTTATCGAGAGTTACGTATTTTGAAATATGTCGCATGTGGAGGCATTAACGTTTTTTATCGTATATTTAAAATAAAGTCGAGAGTGTACGATTGAAGGATACTGTGGTGAAAATATCCCCTCCTCTCATGTGAAACTTGTGGTCGTATACGGATATTAGTCTTAAAAAGTACCTGTTCCGGGTGGTCCCACAACTAGAGTAAGGCCCGGCTGCATACCCGACCGTATAGCCTCAACCTGAGTCGGCGTAAACAATATGTTGTTTCTGAAAAGATTACATAATTTCTACATCAGTATACACGACCTGAACAGTTCAAAACCTGTGTAAAGTCTGTCCATGTCATTTACATAACAAAAATATTACATCACCAATGACATTATTATTGAAATGTATTTTAAACTAGTACATTATTAAATGCGTGTACTAAATTACAATATTAAAATAAAACAATCTTTAAAAATCCAAACAATTTTCTAAACCAAAACAGAATGTTAACAAAGCGACATATTATTAATAAAAAATTAAACGTAAATTTAACCATCGAATATTCTTCAGTTTCATTTAATAAAAGCTTTAAAATTAGCTCATTCATATATGACTTACAATAACATAGACAAACATTTAAAATGTATAATACTTCTTTATTACGACGATAATTAAAAAGATTGGTTGTAACCAAAGAAATCTTAAAGTATTAAAAAGTATATTAGTGTGATATTGCTGTTCATATACCATACTATAAATTGAATAAATTTAAATTCTTTTATTCAAATCACGGTAAGTAGATGCCAATTTGAATACGCCATACCTAAAAGACGAAACTCTACATTAAATTTACTTTAAAAACTTGTTAAATAGTTTTTTTACATATAAAGCGTGGACATTTTAATAACAATAGTTACCGATTTGCGTCGTTTTACTAACAGATAAGTTATAGGGAATGGCTTCATATGTAAGATCAAAGCTATCACATAGAAGAATGAATGGCAAATAATAGAGAATAGAGGAAGTCAGGAATATATGATAGGAATGCGAGCAGAAAGTGATATGTGTGTTGAAAAGCAGTGAACAAAAATATTACTTACTTTTTCGGCTCGTTGTAGAGATATGGCCCCCGTTTAGGTTGCACATGCGGTTCAACGACCACCACTTTTTTTGATTCGTCTTCATCCATCGCATTATCTCCATGTTCTTGCTTACGTAATACGTTCTCAAACGTCACTCTGTATCAAAAAAGTACACATAACTCGAGTTTTTGCATTGACATAGAAAAAAATATATGTATAAATATGGAAGAGTTTGTTTATTTGTTTGTCTGAACGCGCTAATCTCAGAATCCGTTTGTCCGATTTGATAAGTTCTTCTTCTTTCAGTGTTAGATAGTACATTTATCGAGGAAGGCTTTAGGCTATATAATATTTAAAAAAATAGGGATCCTTCTTGAAAGTCCAATAATGTAACCCCCAAGGTGATTGATTTTTATCCTTTTATTAATATATTATTTGTATAAAACAAATCCTAACATTATGCAACCGATTGTGTAACACTGTTCTGTAAAAATATAAATGTACGCATATAGTATAGTACTTACACGGTACACTATGTATGCATTTGTCCGATACTTCCCTAAAAAACATTTAGACACACAGCTAGATCAAACCTTTAAATTCGTTTTTACTTTAATTACTGATTTAAAATCGTCAAATATTATATAATAAAAATGTTTTAATTTTAAACGTTCGTTTACATTCTTTATGACGTCCCGCTGGCCATCCCACAGTACCTACTCAAATATGGTCCATGTGCAGACGGTGCCGATTGCTAATACGATCTATGTACTCACGCTTACGTAATAAGCAGATTTTTGCTAGTCTATTAGTAGCAGACAGGCATAAACAAGTTTTATTGATAATATTTTTACGCGCAATACTCAGACGCCAACAATGTGTAGCTCATGCTGATGTGCTAAAAATACGGGTTATTCCTACTGGAGTGTCGAGCTACGTGCCTACAGTTGCATGATGCCTGCTCCGTTAATTGACTGCTGGAACAATCACTGTTTGTATGGAGACGATATCAATTGAATGATTATGATCAATGGAACTTCCAGTGTTGTTTTAATTATCACATAAGTATAAACTCTTTGTAAATGAATATTCCTAGTACGTCAAATCCCTTTTAACTATACTTCTTATGTCAAATATTTACAGCAAGGGGTGCCTCACGGCGTCACCCGTTTCGCAATATGTTTATAAATGCTATATTGTGTTATTTAAGTTATGTTTCTACGAAGATGAAAGATATATACATACAAACATTCACATTTATAATATTATTAAGGATACTCCCATACCGTTGTTGCGTAAATTCGTTATAATATTTTTCAGTATTGCAGTTAGAGTATATACCTACAAACTTTATATCTATTACTGCTTACTGGTTAAAAAAGGTCGTTAGTTTTATGAATTTATGATTATTAGAGGAATATATACATTTTTATAGTTTCATTAAGGACTTGCTGTGCCCGCGACTCCGTCCGCGTGGGTTAAGTTACTTAATGATTATTAATTATATTATAAAAAATAAATTGAAATTCTAAAATAAAGGTACTATCTGTGAGTAGTTCTGTCAAAATTAGCCTAACCGTTTCAGAAATGAGCCAAAACAAACTGACAGACAAAATAGTAAAAAACGTTATTATTGTATATGTACCGTGCATATTCATATGCATAACTCGATTATTTTAATAATACAAACAGATGCTCCAATTTTAATTTATTTGTGTATATACAATACAGCGTAAAGGCTTCTCTGAAAATTGCAGCCCTAGTAATATACTTACTTGAACGGTCTGATGAGTTTCTGTGGGTTGTCTGTCCGCAATTTGATCTCGTAACCAGGAAAACTGTTCCGTAAATGCTCCATATCAAGGAAAGTATCATTAAAGTCGAGAGTCGGGATTTCGTTGGGCATTCTGTAGAAATAAAGATATACATATAGTAAGGCAGTAGAATACCCGTGTCTGTACATGTTGCTATCGTTTACTTATAAGTTTCACGCATTGTTACAACATGAGGCGCTTTGTAATTAGGTATTTTTAAATTTATGGCCAAGCTGGTCGATAGAAAAACATACATGGGTGCATGCTCTGCCAATAGATTGTGTATTATATTATCTACTTTGATTCAAATATATAGATAAATAGAATTCATACAAATATGATTGAGGGCGATTAGAATATAGTGTTATGTTAATGATTACTGTATCAACCTGAAAACTTTCTCAGTCACCGGCAAAAGGCAATATCGTATCTTCATTAGAAATACTTTGTAATTGTTAAAAGTTATACTAACTACGCCGTCGGTCAACTAATTACGAAATTTGAGCCATATAAAGGTGTTTACACTGCAAACTTTGTATAAGAATTCAGGATATCCTGTGTAGTGAGTGTAGAGCATACGTCACAAAACAGGTCTCATTCATTATAATTTATCTTGTCGCGTAATCATATTTTAATCACAGTACACCATCATATTTACGTAATATACGTCACATTTTCTGTAGTCGTACAGTTATAGGAAATCCATTATTTGATTTTAATTCTATATACCTACTTACTAATCGTTCATTAAATCGTTTAAAAATAGTAAAAAGTTGATTTTTTTTTATTATTTTTGAGACCGTATTATAAAATGTGATTTAAGCCGAAACCTAATTTAACTTTACATATATAAATTGTACGTAGAACATAAGTTTAAGAGGTATTAGAACTAGACTCAAATTTAAATTACGTCTTAATATACAGTCTTAGTATGACAAATGCAATGTTTTTGCATCGTGAAGTAGATAAGTTAATTTTCGTGGAAAACAATCTAAGACATGATTACGAATTGTTTGATCTCTATTTCGCAGAGATACTCTTTACACAAAATGTATATATCTATTTAATCTGCCGTTAATTACGATTACAAGCTTATGTAATCATATACTCATTATTATTTTTGTTACATTGCACATTGTGTATACAAATACACTTTTCCCTTCCAATGTATCTGTAGCCAGAATTTAATGTAATTATATACATATATTAGCTTAAAATCAGAAATTAAATGGCTAAGTATTGTAAAATTCCACTCCGGTCACGAACTACCTTTCACAAATACAAATTCATAAAATAAAAATTAAATTCGCACAGTAGGTACCTATCGAATAATTAACGATGACGTACAAAATTGATGGTCATTTCTTAATTACTGAAAAAAGAATAAAACTCAAGGCCCATGTTCAGAAATTCTTTGAAAGTTAAAAGAATAACATAAACAAAATTTATTTCGGTGTTGGCTATTCTCCATCAAGGTTTCGATAACATAACCCTGAATTTCTGAGAAATACATAGTTATCTATGGGTTTGGTTTATAAATATTTGGTCTATTATTAGATTCACGATATATTTGCTACTGGTAACCGGTAACTGGTAACGATTTCGATTTTAGTAAAGTGGCGTTCAATCATTTCGCCATCTTTTACAATAAAACGATTTAGTTCCCAGCTTTAACAGATCAGCCCCGATATACCATATTCTAATATGCTCATATGGATATATTATATACATACAAAGCTTAATTTCGAACTTAGAAGGCTAGAGTGAACTTTCAAAATTGTATTACGTCAGTTGTTTCTAAGAAATAAAACGTATTCGAATAATAACATTAAGATAAAATAACAATTCTATTCACACTACTATAACTTTTCTAAGGTCACTAATAAGTATAAAAAATCGATATATTTACCACAGTACTTGTCTAAACTGATCAACATAAACATTTACTAAGATTTTAGTACGATACCTTCCTAACTCACGTATAAAGAAAGAAAAAAAAATCATCTATAATCTACTCGTATACCTACTTTTATATAATATACTTATATTTATAATTATTACAAATGAAAGTTTAGATATTTCTTACATAATTACGAAAAAAATGATTAATGTATTTGGATGAAGTTTGACACAGGATATGGATATTTATTCTAGATGTTAATTAATTCTAAATATCGACATGAACACGAGCGATGCCCCGGACTAAAGCTAGTGTAAGAATATTCCGGTCCGTATGCCGGTGTAAGAATACTTTTTCCAAAAATCGAATTCAAGACTTATTTAAGTATTTTTCGCCATTGTCCTTAAGTTTATAATTTGGCCAACCACCTCATGTTAGAAACACAGTACATTAATTGATATTCAGTATCGTATAGTACTAACCTGGTATAATGCGCCTGACCGGGGTCACCGTACCCCAATACGATATCGTGAAGCCATTCGGGGACCACGCACTCTGTATTCATTAACTCCCTGATCGTCTCCAACACAGCTTTGAAGTTGTTCTCTTTTGGTTTTCTACGCATTACTATGTTGAATGTTTCGTACACATCCTAAAAAAAATAATTATTACTTTCAAATCTAAGGTTTAAAAATCCTCATGCAACAGTGGTTAAGGTCGCAGTCCTTCGAAACAGACAACATAGGCAGATTAAAATGATTTCTTTGTGAATTTGGTACGTGTGAGTATAGGTACATTTATAGTATTTTTGTATAAAGTTAGTATCCAAATAATACAAAAGTACCGACGTAAGATCTTCACGTGAAATGTGGCAACATTAAATCGAATGTAAATTTTAGGACAGACCGTATCTACAGTCCTCTAATTTTTTTATAGAATACAGGGGTCTACCGGCACCAGCACATTGCCGAGGCGTCTATAGTAAATATAGGCACTTCACGCAGTCCCCGCCTTAAATGCCTATACATATATACCATATACATATTTAAATTTATTTATGGTATTAAATTAATAATTGTAGGAAAAGATCCTTGTATGTTAATAAAGTATAACTCCTGTAGTTGATAGTAAGATTTTTAAAGTAGGCACAGCATAAAGTGCTTATGTACAATGTACGTCCCTGTTAGGAACTTTTCTATAGCTGTTGTTCACGGAGGAGGTTATGTTGAGGTTGGCTCTTTTAAAGTATTACTGCTCGGAACTGGACAATCTAGCCCGTCATAGTGATAGTATGATGATGGCATAAGTGGAATGTCATGTTAGGACATTTTATAATAGTCCTAAAGCTGCCATGCATTTGCCATACCTAAATACTACTATCTTAATCTAATCATGTCCATTCTAGCGACCGCCTGATAAAAAGTTTCACAGTAACCTTGCTTTTTGCGTATAACACCTTGAAACGGCTTGTAACTTTTCAGGTTATTAGTTTTTGTATTTTCTGATACTGAATGCAGTACGAAACAATTATGAAAAGAATAGCAAATTATTACTCATAAAACCCCTTATTCATTCAACGGCTTCGTACTGAGAATTTAAAATACTTTTTCTAAAAGACTTCCTCATGGAAAAGTGTATGGGCAAAAACAATGGTCTTTAACAATTATGGTAACGTGCACATTCACCACGCCTTCATGAATCATCCATAGAGAAATATCCGGATCATTGTTACGGTGCAAAATCTATGAAGGACGTTTCTTACAATACATTGAAAGCACTTTATACGTTTATTAAAATGAAGTCAATTTAACCTTCAATTTTATACACAATTATTTATGATAAAGAATAATATTTTTAAGATTTATATATAAAAATAAAATACGTAAATATGTTGTTAATAAAATATTAAGTATATTAATACAATTTACCGGCTTTATGTATTCAAGAGCACATAAGAAAATATTTTACTGCACACATTTGTATGAAGAAAATATTGGTCTCTTACTTCAGAAAACACATGCAGGTGATTTTTTTCAAGTGTGTGCGGTTAACCTAAATTATGAGGAATAGCAAAAAATACACAAGAAGCCATGAGCTCGATTTTGATGATAATGAAATTGCGTCATTCGATTTAAAAAACAGTATATATCTGTTAATACCATAACTATCAGATAGGTAATGTTATGAGGTGGAATACAATATTTATTTCATCATGCGTACTTAGAAACAAAGTGTATGGTGTATAATACAGCGGGACACTGCTAGGAATTTGTAAAAACGTGTTTAAAGTCGTATTCGAAAGGATAGCTGGTTTTATAATAAACGAATACCCATTGTTACATTTTCGTCATTAAAGGTTAATCATGATAAAACTTTCATTAAAACTAATTTAATTTTTACATTTCAAGGTAAGAATTATGCAAGCGAGAAGTATATTTGTTTCATACTTCGATTTATGCAGTCTATCGCCCTTCTGTTATCAGATATTTGCGTTAGCTATAGCGTTTAAGCTAATATTTGAGTAATTCCCATTCGATAAGGCTAACGTTTTTATATGTATTCTTATCGCTAAAGTAGAACTGCAACAAACATTAACATTCTGCGTTTAATGATAAAACACAAAAAGCTAATGTTAAAATCGCCAAGTCTCTTACAGTTCTAAGAATAAAACATTTAAATAATTATAGTTTTGCGATGAACCTTTGCAGGAATGTACCTCATACACCTGTTAATCGTATCGTGATTACGATGAGCTATATATGTTTGTAAAATCAAAATAACAGCCTACGATACTAATGCATATGAAAATACATACGATATTTATAATAGAAACAGAATTCATATATATAGCTCTTTTTCTGTTTTTTCCAACTTGTCTCAGAATCCACTTGACCGATATTGAGAAGAATTTCACTAGCTTTATGCTAATCTAATAAAGAGTTAACGTGAAAGAAGCAGATATTAAATTATCACGGGCGAATCCAAGGGCTGTCATTAGATACTATAGCATATTTAGAGAACATTTTTCAAGCATTATATCAAAGTACTTATATCTGATATTACCCCCGATAAAAAGTGATGACAGGATGCGTCTTGATGGAGGAAAAATTGTTATATTCAACGCGCCATAAAACGGTAATTTTTTTTATGAAACGTCTACGTGACTCTATTGAAGTTCGATAAAATTACGTTGAATTTTTAGTACCGATTCAACGATTTGAAGGTACTTATAACTATAGCGATAATTCTAAGATCGAAAACAGTAAACAGGTAAATTTACTAACCGCTAGTAAACTTTCCTTGTCTGATTGGGTAAGTATATGGACATAAGACACCACTTCCTAGCATAAAAAATAATGAGTAAAAAGGCCGTATTTGTCCCCACAGGAGAATTAACTTGTTTAATATTCAACTATTTTTAGACTTTAGATTTTAATAGAATCGTAATGTGATTTGCAGGCAAATTTACGGTAGTCTAATAGCATAAAATTAGAAATAACAATTTAATTATATTATATAAATAAGAATTAATAAGAAATATCCAAAATATTGTGAAAATTGAAAAATAACAAATATCTGCAAAGTTATCTCAAATTATTTAATAATTAGAAAACATAAATTAGAAGTCCGGTACGATTTCACTCATGCTGTTTTAATACATGATCACGGGGATGGTGAAATGAAAGCAGCCCAAGTTACGCTTACTCTATCAAAATTTCATCAAAATCATTTCATCTGTTCCCGAGATTAGCCGTGTTAGCTTTTTTAAACTGTGTTTCTGTTATAAGTCACATATATACTTTTATAGGCATAGAGGAAAAACGTTTTAATTTTGATACTATAAACTGATACTTCAATTTTATTTATATATTATGTATAGATATTTTACGAGCTTAATTAGCAAAATAGCTATCTAATCAATTATATCCATTATCATTATCATTATCCATTAGACACTCCTATCATTATCATCATGATCACAATCACCATTGAAACAAAACAACAACGGAGAAGCAATCTCTTCCATAAAAAAATACTAAAAATATAAAGCGAAACGTTTAGTACCAACAGCAACTCACTCAAAAACATTCGGGCGCGACCCTGCGATTTGGAATCGGTTAATTACTAAATCCAAATGTAAATAACATATTAAACAAATATCGACCCAAACCACGTCACGCATTATCTATTAGCATTAAAAATATATATTCATAACATTAGCATATTTGCGAAAAACAAAATGACAACGTTATAGCACCTATTAAGTTTTTAAACAGAAAAATATACAGTTCACAAAACTCGTGTGAAACGTTGAAAAAAATGTGATAAATTATACATATCATATAATATACACGTATAAAGTCTATTGATCTGTTAGGCAACATTACCTACATTTCCAAATCAGGTAAATGTCATAAAATGAAGGTCATCAACTAAGCATTACATCTCTCGTTTTCTGAGTAAAATATAAACGTCATTCCTCGTTCAATGATGCTTTACCAAAAGTTATAAGACGCATTTATAAGCTTAAAATTAATTAAATAAATGACGTGTCACCTCATGTCCCTTACTGGCGCGGTCCAAATCGACTCTGTACTGATTTGGATCTAATAGAAGTCTGAAAGTCCTGGAGTCGCCATCCAGCTCCGGTCTTGGCTCCGGACCCTCCTCTATCACACGGCCAGAAGCATCCAACATCCCCTCAACTTCGCAGCCGCGAACGTAAACAATTCCCGCTTGATCGACCATACTCTTCTTATAGTCATATTTTGTTCCTTAAATCGAAATAACACTTGTAATATAAGAGTAATACTCGAATTGGAAAAAAGCACATAATTCGTTCGACCAATATTACTTTCCCTACCCTAATATTGATACAGCTCTTTAGAAATCACTAAAAATATTCAATTTAAAAAAGAAAAATTTCTACCTCTCTAGAATTCTAGTTACTTAATCCGTTTCTTAAAACAGAAGAGCTTCAAAATAGAAAGATTCACTTCTATCCGGCAATAACTTCAAATAGTTTCATGAGATAATATGACGCACAGGATAGAATATAAGAGGAATATACGGCAGTTAGAAAAACAGGATAATAAGTTTGTCGGTAGTTATTATAAATTAGGGTTACTAGTACTATTCGTAGTTGATAAATATGGGCCTCGAAAAACTCCAATTACTACCCAGATTCTTGCATCTGATGACTAGGCCTTGAACTTAAAAATAATTTCAATATGAGTTGAGCATAAGATACGATCACTACCATGTTGACAAGTAACCCAAACAATTTCGCATCAAAGTCACTTTATTAATGTGTTGAAAAACATTTTACGGTACACGGGAAATTTTGAGTTTGATCGAACTTATAAGCAGACTAGACAACAAGCTTTAATTCAATTTGAAATTATGGACGTAGTTTTCTGTGAAACATACTGTAATAAGTAAAATCTTTTTTGCATAGACCTCTCAAGTTTGGTCGAATAACATGTTATTAGAAAATAGTACAATTACATCGCAGTATAACGTAATTGTTTTTTTTCGAAGGCTTTTGCACTCACCTACCAGAAGTTATAGCGGATGTTCAGTGGGTTTTATGTTTAAGATAAATGATGAAGTCATCTTTAAATATAACGCCACTAACAACTATGTTTATCTATACCAAAAAAAAAACTCGTAAACCTACTATCCTAAACGTAAATGAAGTTCAAACTTTATTAATAATATTTTAAATACGTCAATGAATACGTTTGTTACGTTTTCCGTCGAAATTGCGTAACCAGTTAAGGTGACTTTTTGCACAAAAATATGTGAGAACCTTAAGACTAAAATCCTCACTTCAACAAAAATTCAATGGGAGATAATTTATTTTAATTTATAAATCTGAAACCACAGACCATCGCTATTTTTAATCGTTTATACCTGTAATAAGACCATTGATAAATATTTAATTACGTAAATAACATTTACTAACCAACACTCTGTGTAGGCCTTACAGTAACAAGAAAGCAGACATCATGTTTCCGAAGGTTCTCCCACTCATGTTTGATCTCACTTCTGACACTGAGCGTAACTGTGACGTCAGCACGAACCCTTGATGGCGCCTTCTCACCGATATTGGGCTTAGCTACTTCCACTACAGCGAAACTTTGGATAGGATGCGCCATACGAGCCCAACCACCGAAATATACGCTGCCGTCCTCTGCTCGCCTAGTAGATTTATATGAATCAACATCTTTCCGTATCAAAATCTCATATATTAGTGTATGCTAGCTAACCTCCGAAACCACAACCGAATTTAATTAAATTTTGTAATTGATTATTGCTTTCACGAAACTGCAGGATAGTATAGCTTGTCCCAATAACTGATCACATATTATATATATTATGAACATTGAGAGAATTTTATTTAAAAAAATAAAATTGAATTTAAGCTGTAATTAGTTATTAATAAAAGCAATAATATTTAGTTAATTGCCAGTTAATCATGCGTACGTTTACTTGAAATCTAATGGATTTGTCATAGAAATAAATTACCATGGGGCTAAGCGATAAACTGCGTCCTCTATATCCTGACGTATTTCATCTGAAAGAAATATATTAAATCAAGAATAATATTAAAAATGGCACGTACAATAAGTTTTTTTCATGGTATGAACACCATTAATAAAGGTAAAAAAAATAAGAAAAGCAACGAGGAAGTTACGAAGAATTCAAGATTGTATTAGCTAATATTAAACTTTATCTGTAATTTTATTTATAAAACAATCATGTAGCACAAAATCTGTTATCAAAGCCAATATTTGAAAATTGTAACATTGATGATAACAAAATAACTTTTTATGGTCGAGATTATTAATTTAGTATGAATATATATTTTTAAAATTTTATTTGACTCCGCTCGGCTAGTTTAGTGGTTAGGAGCGTTCGGAGGTAATGATTTGAATTCATCTGTATATTATGTAGAATTATGCACCACTAAAATATTAAGGTTATTAATATTAAAAGTATTTACGGGTCAAATAATAGAAAAATTATTTATTTTTTGTTTCTATTTATTGCGGATAATTTATACTATTCTCTTGTACAAACTATGTACATGGTACATATTAATGTATATAGTTTATAAATCGCAATATACATAAATATGGCCATTATCAATACTCCTTTTATTGCGTTCCATAAATAATTCACTGTTTATAGATGGAAATGTCCAAAGAGCAGTTTGATTTCTGGAGATAAAAATAAACATAGCTGATTGTCACCTACAATCAAGTGAGCCTCGTGCTCACTACAAAACAAGCAAATATAAATTCATACTTCTTGTTTATTACATTTTTATATAATATTACGAGTACAACCAAAGTCTTCCTGAGCAAAACCGCACGTGTATCTTATCCGCGAAATTTAAATAAATAATCATTAAGTTTTGTGAAAATTTCAAATTTTCTGGACAGTTTTCCTAATTTTATCTTCGCTAAGAAAAATAAAACCTCTTTTTGATTATATACATGTAACATGTTCCTTGCAATACTTTACGAATCCAACAAATATACAGGGTGTATTTGGACTGCTCCCGAAAACGAAGACAGGTGATAGTACTAATGACACTTTTGATGATGAGACTGAAAAAAAATCGATCCTGACTACAAAAAAAATCATATTTTAAAAACGTTTTTTTAGAGTTATTTACGCTCTATCATATTTGTACAGCTAAATGAAACGATAACTTAATATAAAAAAACTAGCAATGAAATGCAAATTAAAAACAGTTCATGGTCGGATCAAGTCGGGTAAACGTACGTCTTTGAGAGCCCCGCGCTGATATCTAGCGAGAAATTCGCCAAATAAAACCTCTCTCCGTGCGGGGGGTTGAGGCCGTCATTGAAGGTACGTTAATTATTTCCACCGATTAAGAAAGCATTAGTTATTTCCAATTTTTATTTTTTAAGCTTTATTATTCCTACTGTGGAATTTAAAAACTCTAATTAATTAAACCAAACTTAAATAAATTGTACCCAAAAGCTCGTTGCTACAAAAACTATTTAATCTCTATCTTTGATTTTGTACATGAAATTCAAAATGAAAACCACAAAATCAAAAAGGAATAATTAAACTAAAAAAATTAAAATTATATCACCTGTCTTCGTATTCGCGAGTAGTCCAAATACACCCTGTAGAATTGAAATACCTCTCTCAGTCCGATTGCTTTTTATTACTACTGGCAATTGCAAGTAATCTTTTATATCTCATACAATAAAATTAACTTACGAACTTCACCTCAAAATGGTAAGTTTTCAATATAATCTCATAAGCATTCCAGTTGCTATACAAGTTCTTGGACTAACCTAAGTGAATTATGAATCTATACTTATTCAAAGAAAATTCTTGACGTCTACTTATGAATAATACCGCCATTTACCTTAAACAAGTACAAATATTAGTGTTCAAAGAGACTCATTTTATTGTGATATATTATCTCAATAAAATGAGTCTGGGAATACTCACGTTACCTTATAGTATACCACACTAACCACCATTTACATAACTATATTTTAAATTTAAAGTTCAGGCGTAAATTAGTCATTTGACGTCAATTATGAGTCATACTACTATCTTCAAAGTGAAGTAAAACGTTATTTATAATATAGATACCATACATACCGAAACAATAACAACAGGAAATCATTTAAAATGTCCTACTATTTCAGATTTTTTTGTATTTGGTTCAGTTTTCCCGGTATTTTTAATTAATTTTAATATCTATACCAAAACATAAAATTTAAGTAACAAAATTAATAGCTAGATGCAGATCTAACTATTTTGTTTTTTCAATAAGTCCGTTTAAGCCTACCTGGCTTAAACGGACTTATTGAAAAAACATCTCCGAAATTACTGGACCAATGTCAGGAGTCATTTGGCTTTTACTTCTTTCATTATGAAGTATACAAAATCAACGCATATAAGACCGCGAAGCACCATTAGTCTATAAATTAAAAGAGGATGGTTGTGTATATGATATCGGTAAGCTCGGAAACTATTTGACCGATAATTACGAAAGTTGGTATGTGTTTTTTTTTACGAAAGAACTTTACATGATATCCCCATAGATTACTATCTTTTGTTGCGCAGACCACCACATCGCGCGGGTCAGTTAGTTATTAATATGTAATAAATTACTTCCAAATAATTATATAATTTTAAAATTTTGTATTACATCGTTTTTAGAAAAAACATTAAATACTATTTAATTTGTGATATTTAGTAGTTATTGTCATATATTGATGGTCTCGTAACACATTATTTGTAATCTTTCAAAACTCTATAATTTTATCTTGAGAAGGTCATTTCAATGTCTAATAGTTCTTGGAATAAGGATATACTTGTAGTATACTTAAAGGGCTACGCTTTAATACTATAAACACATATTGTACTATTAATAATCATCTGATTGCAGCATTTTGTAGTCATACGTATGACTCGCTCTAAGCTCAATACTTGTTAATGGTTCCAAAGAGCATTGTTCAAAGCGCTTTTCGAACCACTCCTCTAACCTTGCATTCAAATTAAATTAGTAATTCATTCACCATTTATATTCTTCAATCAACTGCCTATTTATAATTTGTAATGCTACGCAAACCTTAAGATTAGTGACGAATATGTTTTTTTATTAAACATTGATTATGATAAATACTTACATGTGCTCTCTAAGCGAAACAGATTGAAGTTTCTCAACAGGTAATCGTGTAAAGTTAAGAACTGAAGATTGAGTTTGGGCAAAGCGAGACAATTCTCCCCGCTGTAAATCTCAGTGGGTACTACATTTTCATCCCATATAATGTCTTCAGTGGGGTACAGGGGCATAGTATTGAGTTCTTCTAACTGCGATATGCGTCGTTCATGTCGAGAAATCTAGGAAAGTTTTTAACAAATCAAAGCTATGATATAATTGCCATGGCTGTATCTGTAACCTTTTTACTACTAAAATATAAAAGCAACTGAAAACTTGTAAAGTAATAAAAGTTTAGAAAACAATGTAAAAAAAACACAAACTTTTTATACACTAAAAGTATTTTTATCTCTTTTAAAATATATTGAAAACTTGACTAAGTTATGGTTACACAAATATTAATAACTACATGAGAAGAACGAACTGTTATAAAGTTTTTGCTGCCACCAAATATGTTGCAAGGAGTTTATCTTTGTCTTTTAAAAATAAAAGATTTAATTTACCACATCCCCTTTACTTGCTTTTAAAATGGGCTCTTAAATAGGAACGGACAAGTGACAAAAATCAACTCTAATTATTAGAAGTTGCTGATCATTGTATGAAGATATTGGCCATGTGCCGAAAGAATTATAACAGAACGATACTTAAAAGAACACTTTCTTAAATTTCCCTCATCATCAATCATCAATTTTCGATTTATATATTTTATTATAGGTTAAGGTCGTCGAAATGTATGAAAAAAGGGATTCAAATTATTAAAATAAAAAATTAAAAAACACGTTTAGCTAGACTACAATATCCGAAGTTAGAGTTGAAATATAGTTTCGCTTCTCGTTTCGAATTTAGTCTCAAAATTAACTTTCATTTTTGGTTACATGAAGAATAATTAAAATCTGCTTTGATAATAACTTGGCAAATAACAAATACCTTAGTACTAGGAGGGATCAAAAAGTAGTGAGAAAGGGAAAAGAAAAGAGCTTTTTTCAGAACCAAGACCAAACTTTGTTTTGAAAAGTATTGAAGTCTTGGAAAAGCAATAGACTCTGTGTGTAGAGAGACTCGGAGACTATGTAGAAAAATAAATTATTAAGTTATGAATAGTCATTATACTCTATCGCATTCTCACTACTTTTTGATCCCTCCTCGTATATAACAGGTACAATTATAATATGCTCACCAGCAACTCTTCTAAGAATTGTTTATCCAAACGATGCCATGGCGCTTCGTCCTCCTTCCCTTCAGGCGGGATGAGGTTCAAATATGTGGCTATTGCGCGTAATGCCTTATCGCTATAAAAAATGATTATTTGGCGTAAATTAGGTTATGTATTTATGATTTACATAAGAAGTAACAGTGCAACAATTAGCCTGAGTATTGGATATAAAAGACAAGGCAGATATTAATTCACAACTAAATATTAGTTTATACTTTAAAACAAGAAACACCAACATAAAATATCGCAGGAACATGACCAAACGTTTCAGTTAGAATTTCAAATAACTAACCTTAAATTACCAAAATGTTTCTCTAATGATTCTCTCGTGTCGACACTGGCAACGTTGGCGAGCGCGAATAACCTTAGATCGGGAAATTT
>JAOSYY010003594.1:1203-11480 GCA_025727935.1 Hebomoia glaucippe
TTAATAATGGTCTTTCTTGAGTACCTATTTTTTCAAATATTTATCTATCTCAAAAAACAAAGACAAAACTTAATTAATCATTTTTGTTGCCATTGGGTTTTTAATAAAATCCAATAAAATCCAACTCTAGTTCAAAAGCAACATCAAATACAAACATTCATGATTGATTCATTTTTCCCCTAACTTTGTTTAAATTGAATCTTATCTTACACTCACACTCAGTTCAATAGACAGCGTCTATTCCATTCTCGACAGAGCTGTTTACCTGCAAATGAAAATATAAAACTTAGTCATCTATTTCCGTTAGAAAATAATTTAAAATATGAATGAGAAGTGTTATAAATTATTCTTCTAAAACCTTTTCTGTCTAAGAAAAATGTTATTTAATTCTTTGTAAAAATATCAGGACTAAATGTAAAATTATAAGATTCAAACTCTCGGTGTCAGTTTTATACTAATGAGACTAAGTACCTTGAATGTTGACATATAAATAAATAATCTAAAATGTATTTTTATTTATAATATTAAATAGGTCTCAATTTTACATACACACGCGTATGTATTTTTATATTTACCGCATTTAGTGAAATTACTCATGATAGAATTGTTAAATTTATTCAATATTTGGTCACCGGTGGTAATAGATACAATTCAACGAGAGCATTTACATATTAATACAATTTTCCCCAACAGGTAAAACTAATAAGCTGTTCATTACATTTTGTGGTTCCCTTTAAATTATACCTAATCGCTTAGAATATGATTAATATAAAAGGACTGGACCCAATGTTCATTCACATTTTAATATCAAAACAGATGAAAGTCCTGAACTCTATTTCTGTATAAGGATATAATTAATCATCCTTTTTAGGTTTATTCTTCGATGCACTCTTAAATAAATAATGAGACGTAATTAATAGATTATATTTTTACCAAACGATAATGATTATGTCTTGACTTTCAAACAATTAGCAAGAAAATACTCATAAGTATACATAGTTTTTTTTCAAAAGATATGAAAATGTAAAATACAGTCTCGAGTAATTAATTCAAAACGCGTTTATGGAGGCTAACTCTACTATGAAATAAAACTTCTTAAGTGAATCACGACGCGATATACGAGTATTCATTCTATTATTTATCCTGACCTTTTGGCCGGGGTCAGTACACGCGCAGATAGGTGACAGCTGTCTAAATTGAGATTTCTCCAAATTTTTAATGTATTTCAACCAATGACTTATGATTTTTTAATTTCCATTCATTATTTGCTGTAATTATAGGGTTTTGAACTAGTTTATGTTTGTGTTAAGCGTTTATTCGCATAAAATTTCAGTTTTTACAAAATGCTGCTTTACAAACAACCCTTATTAAAGATTACACGTACATGCAAGCTGGCGAGATTAACCTAAAAAAGCAGGTAAAAATTTAAAATGAAAACGTGTTTCTTGAACCACATTTTTAATCACGATTCGGTCGTGACTGTATTTATAAGAATTAAATTTATCAAGTGACTGACGAAGTTGCAAAAATTCTACTCTTATATACAATTCAATATTAATTGACTATTAACGTAAATGTATAAATAAAATACTTTATAATCATAAGCATATTTAATAAAACTAATAAATGACGTCACTAAACAAAAATTATATAAAACTAATGGTTTATGTATGTAATATATGTAAGTATATATTACAATGCCGTATTATCCTAATATGATATTGATAAAAAATTGTAGGTTTTTGTGCATCTCTGACATTTTATATAATAACTACTTATTTATTATATTTACAGACTGGTAAAAGAAAGCCTTATAACTATTGCTAATGTAACAAATAAAATCTAGAAACTGACAACTGAAGCCAATTAAATAAGTTTTCTTAAACACACTTTTTCTGTTTTAACAGTGAACAACAGTCTAACGAAGTTTGTTTTTCTGGATCATTCGTAATTTATTTTATTACATTAAAGTTACAAACAATTTCCAAATATTATTAATGGTCTCAAATGTGTCTAGTCCATCCCCGATGGCTTGTTTCCTGGAGGACATTTACTTAACAATGTTTAGATGTTTAGTTGATTTTATAATGAGTGAAGAAAATTACTAATGTACTGTAATGGATGGTAGAATTAATTGGAAAGCCATACTAAATACCAATACATTTAACATATACAATGACACTAGTTACATGGATAAGTCATAGTCAAGACAGATTGTCAATGAGGATTTATAGTGATTGTAGCGTAGTGTTCGTATAGTGTCGATTTTCTCACGGTCTTATAATACGAGTATATATAAATGTAGCTTATATTTATTGGCTTGGCAAGTAATATAGAATACGCTTGCAATTATCTTATTTACGTAAAAAAATATCTTCTACATTATTATTTAGGGCTTTTCTTATATAACAAATAAGAAATTAAACGACAATTTCAGATTTCATAGTATAAGATACCTACTTACTTCAAATCGGATGTCTAATTCGCACACTTCCAGCATTACCAATTTACTAAATTTACCCTTTCTTATATATTTTTGAATCTATAAACTAAGGATACTATGATAAATTCTGATTTGCATCCCTTTATACACAATTTGAAGCAATGCAGTAGGCCCACTTATGAAATTTTACTGTACGAAGTTTGCAATCGATTTTGTAATCTAGAACGTCGTTCCTTTGTTAAATTCTGTTTTATAGCATAAAATGTGTCAACATCCGAAAAGCTATTTACATAGATTAAAAGTACATTTTTATTCTACGTAGTTTTATATCATCCATAACATAAATTTTAGATTACATACCGAAGTCTCAAATTTTGTAGCTATAAATTATGTCCAAATTTTTCATAAAAATGTCAACGAATTGAATAATCATTTGTAAATGGAATTAAACATTTAATTTAGTCGGTTTAGGATAGCGACCTTAATTGAAAAAAGGCGTGGCAGAGCGGAAATTTATGAAAGTACGGCGTAGGAAAGCCTTTCATTTATTGCCACTGTCCGGAATAAGTCCCTTAACCCCTCCCATCATTCTGTAGACTTCAGAACCCGAGGTAGCAAGTTATTACTGACTACTAACGAACAGGTATCCGCATAAGAGTATATATAAGTTTGAAGCAAATATTCTCTGAAAACACCAATTAATTTGAATTGTTACAGAAAACATATTAAAATCCAGCAAACATTGAAATAATTAATGATAACTTGGTCATCATCTAAAAATCAAAATACTGTTTATAATAAAAGTAATATTTTCGAAGAGAAACAAATGCATTACCAACTTATTATACGAAACTCAAACCATTTTACGATAACGTATTTCTGACATTAAAATAAACAAGACGCAAGAACGAACAATACATTTCTGAAATTCTGACAAATACAACAAACGAATCTTCAACAAACTTTGCTATAAGAATTATTATTCTGTTACTTGAAAATTGCCTTATTGTAAAGAGGCACATAAATAATGAAATAACGTTAAAAGACAAATAATTCTCGTTAAGGACGCAATAAATATCAGTTCTTAATTGAAGAAAGCACAGCTCATGGAAAGTTTAGGGCCAATTAATTGTTCTCAAGCTTATTTACTATAAAAGTCTTGTTTTTTGTTTGTATATTTCCGGTGTCAAACGGTCTGATATATGAAATTATAATACGCATACAATAAGAGATCATTTGAGGGGCCTGTTGGTCTAGCGGCAATTAAACTAACGTAACTATTTTGAAACTACCTCTGAATGATAAAAAACTAAAATTACAATTTATACCATACGAATAATTAAATTTAATTAAACGACTTAAACAAAAGTTATTAAAAATATAACGCATGATGCAAAGATAAATTTAAAAATTGTTAAAAATGTCAAGTTTAACCAGTATAAAGCTTTAAAATTTTCTTTCAGCGAAATTCGGTTTACAACATTTACGTTTAATATTCATAGAATTATTTCCTTTTTCATAAAAAAGGTTTAAAGAAAATTTTTACGTGGTCATTACAAGTTCACAAGCATCCAAAACAAATAGTTAAAAGTAAAGGACGTAAGGTGAGATTTCAGCATGAAAATTACCTTTTTGGTGAATTCTGTAGCACCACTTACCTACGTCTATCTGTCTACCCAATTATCTTGTGTGAATATGATATAAGTAAGAGAGTAGCGCGAACGTATAATATAGTATTCAATATGAGTAGTAAAAACATTTAAAAATCTCTTTATTTGTATGTAATAACTTCGTTGTAAAAAATATGTATTTTCTTATTTTTATACGTTAGGAAGGCAAACGAGCATACAGTTCACTTATGTTAAGCGATTTTTGTCGCCCTTGAACAACTCCAAGATCAGTAGATCGTCAAAACGCTTTGCCAACGTCTGCCTTATGTTATTTTTATTTCGAGTATTCGAAAATTCATAGACTAAAATCGAAACGCGCATAGCACTTTACCACTTCACGACCAGTACGGAACCTAGAAATTATTATGAGTTCCTCCCACCACATTTAATACTCGAAACGCCTGCGTTTTTTACACTCGTCCGGCTACAGGGAGCCCGTACCTGAGGTAGAACACAAATTACACATTTTTTAAAATGCAACTGCGTTCCGACCGGGGCTCGAACCCGGTGTTCTGGCACCGCGGTTGCTTTAGGCTACAGAGCTCTCAAAATGATATTATTTATATATGCAAAATTATAGTATTAATAACATTTTTTATAAATTCACTAAAATGTCTAATTTCTTAAACGGAATATGAAACATTTACACGCATAATCGACGTATATAAATATGGAAACATGAAAGCGTTTCGATGCCTAGTGATCTGTCATGCAGTTTTTATAAACGTCACACCTTCGCTTGATTGATCGAATTACCCCAAATAATGTAGAGCGAGTTTTGACAACGCTAATTTTTTAAACGTATTAGCATTATAAAAGATTAATTTCTAAACATTATTTTTCAATTTGATGAAGAGGTTTGTTTACGTAGACTGAGTAATATTCTAGTCAATCAATTACAACGAACAATGTAACTTTTATACATATAAACAAATTTGAAATATATCTTTGTACTATCAGATTTTACTAAATAACAGTCTATCTGTTCATTTCTAAATGTTACTCTGGTTAATTTTGACTGGACTTTAACTGGCCGTTAACTCTTGCCATAAGAAGTATTTCAGCTTACATTTATTTGATCACCATCATCGTAGTAATGTAAAATCTTATTGTATATGAGTAACTTTTAAAAGCACAATACAATTTACTCCAATATATGTAATATCTATAGAAGGAAATTTTCAAAGCAGAAAATAAACGTCTCTGGTAACGACACGATGTGACGTCTGCTACGTTTATAGTGCTCAGAAATGTGCTTACCTTCCGCTTTAATAAAAGCAAACGATTGGATTCTTACCTTGGTCATTTTAAAGTCTATTAGGGCCAAGTTATCATACAATAATGAACCACCGAAATACAGAACTACCCAGTTATTTAAATATACATATGATTTCATTACATAACATTAGTTCTGAGCAACTACACAAGTGAAATAGAAATGCAAATGACAGAGAGATGGACGTGACGTTTGACAAGACTTGAGAAAATTAGGATGAGCAAATAACTTATATATTATTAATGGTCCTTGGAAAGAGCATATAAGGGAAAGTTTGCAAGAATAACTATTTATAGGTACGTTGGCATATCATATGGTGAGGTATTAGCCATGTATTGAGAAGGTTAAGTATGAAACAAATATAGGCATAGTGAAACATCGAAGAAATTTAAGACATAATATAATAGATTTCAGTACTTAAAATATAGAGAATAGAGGTAATTATAATAAAAGTAGGTGACGTAATCGATCCTACCAAGTGGGATAAGGACAAGGAAATGATGGCTTGATTATATATTTTTATATCTATCGCATTCGACCGACATGGGTATGATTTACGCAACCACAAATTTCATTATGCCGCAATCATCTATACTTAGTATTAAATCAAATAGTATCTTATTCATATTTTAGTGGGTAACATTTTTAAAGTACTTATATAAACTCTTGATAGCTAAAAACATCAAATAAAACAAAACAGTTTCTGATATTTAGTTCGAGAGTAAAAATAACACGTAATATTCAGTGAATACACATAAACATTTCATCAAATTCCAAGAGCAGTCTCAAAATAATCCGTTTACTTATTAGAAATCTGTTTTTACAATCAATGCGATAAAGCAAGCGTACTCTGGAAAGCGCTTCATTCATCTTAATTATTCATAGCAGAGATATCGATCCTGGCCCTATCCCTGGCCTAAGTATATCTAACATCTGCGGGCAACTCACTCTTATATGAAGTTTCGGCCGCATACTTCATTTGTACCAAACAATCGAATGAATGTTCCACTTTTCATATACAACTGTGTTACATAATTTTGTGACGTTTGTTTTACATATTTAAATTATGATGATATATATATTTTATCCAATGTGTATTTATAAATACAAATTCTTTGTATATTTTATTCTTTTATACTAATAGTGATTATGTCGTAAATAAAAGATATAAATTAAAAATAAGGTAATTAAGAGTAATTAATCTCTCCCAAAATACTAATTAGCAATACCTGAGCGAGCTTAAGAAAAACAGGAATCCCTAGACACTTACGCCAGAGTAAATGTCTGTTAAACAAATAGAACTTCGTCTAAATAAATATTTAATTTTATATTTTATGGCGAAGTTTGTTTATTATATATGACTACATATTACTCGTATTCAATCTACCCACAACATTTATTTTTCAATTTCATTGCTTTTATAAGACTTGAAAGTTGTAAATATAAAATGAATAAATAGCTCTTGTTTTCTTTGTTTAACTAAAAGAATAAAAGAATAGCGTAACATTATGTTAATAACAAATTCTAGGATTTTTCTGAACATTTTGTAATTAGTTACAATATTAGTATAGTATGCAATGTCTTTCTCTTTCAGTATAATTATAAGCAAAATTTGCAAAAAACTAAAATAAAAAAACATATCGGATTTAAGTTTAGTTTTAACTCTCTTTCCAGATTTATACTACTATATCACATAAGTAAATTAAAAAAAAAAACAAATACTTAAACAAAAATATTGAGCATAAACAAATGTAGCGACAATGCTTTCCTCTAATTATAAGAAAAAATGTAAAGTTTCCTCTGAAATTTGTAAAATGCAATTTCCTGAAGTTATGAACGATATTTTCTAAAGCACAAACCCATTTACAAAGAAGCCAGCATCGTTGAAATAACTTCCTTTGGTGTAGCCATAAATATTTTTTAAGGTCACACACAATCGCGTCTACGTAAAAAATGGATAGATATATTTAACGATAAAATGTCGACAAATATGTTGCTGATATCCCACAAAAGCATGATATCTTTAAAGGACAACCCAAAAGAAGAAAAAGAGCCCAATTACTAACTAAACTCGTTAAACCTCTTTTGCGATTCAATTTCTACCTTCCTCATCCGAATGAAATGACCAAACTCGTTCAGAAGTTTAAGCATATTCTAAAATTGAATTTTGGATACTACTTTAAAATGACTGAATTTTAAATTTTAATTAATCCTTTTACTAAATACAACTTTTATTAAATACAAAAATAAAAACTCGACCATAACAAAAAATTACATATAACAGAACTTGAATATTTTGCAATACTACATTGGTTAGATTGTAGCACTGTCTCATAATTTAATTACTTTCATACAGCGGTGTTTTCTTGGGTTAAAGGAAAAAGTGATTAGAAAATCTTTGTGTAACTGAATCTCAAGCGAAGAAAATTGAATTATACTAAGTAGAACTACCACTTCTATTATAAAACAGCGGCGGTATTTTTAACGAATCTTTCTATCGTTTATTCACCGGCACAAGGATTATATACCTTCGCCATTCGCAATATAAACTTGAGCACGAACACTCTTATCGATTAATAAGAAATCCATTCTCTTATACCTTCTATTCTTTTAACTTTACAATAAAAAATATTTAACAAAGTGCAGTAATTACATAGTAAAATGTAGTGAGCGTAAACATTCGTAGCGTT
The DNA here is from genome assembly GCA_025727935.1 of Hebomoia glaucippe. Lineage (NCBI taxonomy): Eukaryota > Metazoa > Arthropoda > Insecta > Lepidoptera > Pieridae > Hebomoia > Hebomoia glaucippe. The sequence goes on from JAOSYY010003594.1 coordinate 9,283, forward strand.
AGTATTAACTTCTTATCACTGCTTTAATTTAATTACACGAATTACCTTAACAAGGGTAAAGGTGACGAAATTTGTGGCAATTTTCCAAATTTCAAAACTTACTATGTTATTAAGAATATTCTTAAAAAATATTAAAAACGTAATTATAAGATATGATATTTTTTAATGTAGAAAAAGCTACTGAATGTGAGTGGGAACCACACCATCTCGCAAATATCTCATTGGACTAACATATAGTTCAGTTGTAGACAAGCATAAACATAGAGTCGGAGGTCTTTGACCGTTCATCGATCTTGTTTTGATCTCAGCAGTATTAACGTGTTAACCCCAGTGATGACGTTAATCTGCTCTAGTGTCGACCGGCCTATTGAGTAACGACGATTACACAAATGGTTTTAAGTCAACAATATACTACGTAGATGTTCTACAAGTTTCGATACCTACAATTTAGTGTAATGTTTCAAAACTCATTAAGTGTTGATTTCACAATTAATTATTCTTAATGAAGCTTAAGAGTGACACTACCGAGTATTTCTAAGCAAAATACTTCGAACAAGAATTGTATATTCAATGTAGACGTGGTTCGAAGTTTCATATAACTTTTTTAATAATATGACGATAATGATACGATATTGATGATTATGAAATAAAAGGTTAGCCTGTCGACCAACGATGTTTAAAAAAATATATAACATGTTTTTGTGTTTGAAGTATTTAGAAAACAGCTATTGTTAGGTTAGTAGACACAGACACCTTGGTGTATTAATTTGTGTATGTATTCACAATGTACTCATTATAATATAGTAAAAAAACCGCATTTCAAAAATTTGTGAATAAATAATTGTTTATATAATCTGTATACTCGTAGCTGTCGTTAATGGACATTGCCAATATGTCCAATTCGTAGATACAAAGTAAATGTGCGTGAAATTGAATTCGTATCGGAGAACGCTACGTTGATAAAAGCCAGCAATTATGTAAAACTAAAAATTTATTCAATAGAATAGTAATTTTATGAAAAGATTTAGATATTTTTTGAATTAACATGTAAGTGTTCATTGAAACTGTGTATTTAATATAGAACTTTAGTCTGTTTAGTACCTTTAACTTTCACGATAAATATGTAATTATTTCTTGAATACTCTTCAAGACATTATTGGAATTTTTATTTTATTACGTTAAAATATGGTCGTTAATTATCTCAATCACAATCGCTTAGACATTTAATTTTGTTAGTAAAAATTTAATATAAACAAAATTTTCTCGCTGAAACATCATCTTAAATATTATAAATAAATAATTATTAAATAAAATTTAGTTTTGATCACGTCTTAAGAAATTCTGTGATTATTTTGGTTGACAAAAAATAGAAGTTTAACATTTTTTAGCTAATTATGACAAATCATTCCTGTATCTACTTAAATATCGGAGTAGCAAATCAATACAGCAAATGACATTGATTTATCAAATATATGAAGAAATTTATGGTTTTACGGGGACTTACTCCTCCTGCATTAATATGAAATAATTTAAGCATGCAGTATTTATAAAAGTATATGTTTGTATGATTTTTGATTAGTTTTTTTTTCTGTATCTATAATCTTTTTTCTGGGCTCCGGCGGGCCTGTGCCTGCAAATTATCCGGCAAGATAGAACAATACAGTGTTTCATCTATCGAGAGCCCCCGTCCATCAAAGGTAACGTATTACACACTTAGCTACCTGGAAATAATATATTCTCTATATCCGGAATGCCTTGTACACTATACAATAAAACGAAGTCACTACTAAAAGTATAAATATTTTTCTACTTCAAAAGTCATCGGGTACTTAAAAAAAATTTAAGGTTAATTTTTGTCAATACTTTAAATAAATAAAAATTGTATTTAATAATATGTTTTCTACAAAGTAAGTTAAGCTAAAGAGGAGAACTTTGCTAAGAAAACTTAGGAGCTGTCGAATTATTCTTTTCGTTTTCCGTTTTTATAAATTGGTACAAACTTTATAAAGAAAAATACTTGGTTTTGTTATATAAACTTAGCTAGAATTATTTTTACAAATTACAGTAAATGGGTTACACTTCTTTAAACGAAACTTAGAATAATTTTCATAACGGAAAAGCAATCTACAAACCATTAACCGTTATTTTTCATTCAAACTTTTAGTCATAAAAATATCATAACTTTAATAATTACTTTT
>JAOSYY010003594.1:11580-33632 GCA_025727935.1 Hebomoia glaucippe
TGAATCATACTACCGGATGAAAAGTGCTTTGTGCTTTTTTTTATTATAAAGTTTTGCATAGAGTCATTCGTGACTATGCCAGCTAAGAAGCAAAACGTAAAATAATTACTTTATTAAAATCATTAAAATAATCGTAAAATCACATCATATGATATGAATGTTTCAAATCCATTTAAAAAATTGCAATAAAAACAAAATATTTCGAATTTACTAATTTTTGAGGATTATTCTGGATGTTATATGATTTTGAAAATCTACATATAACTATTTTTAAATTTAATTTAGTAGAACATATTAAGTATTGCTTTTAGAAAGGTGAAAAGTATCAATTCATGTTTCTATCGTAATTTTCAGACTCAAATCTGTTTATCTTTCAGTGCTCTTGTACATTCTAATTGCTTAACGATGCATACTTAATCGCATGAACTGCGTGTTGTTGATATTTTCCGGTGCTTTATCCTCAAAACATTCCACAATTTACTCATGGAAAATAGGACGTGCTCTTGGGGAAATTATCCGTAATATTCGAACATAACTATTTAGGTGACTTGTAATTTCCCCGATGGCAAAATGAATTAAATATCTAAACATAATTACTTTCTAGCCACCATCGATCGGCCGAAGTCATTTGAGCAGTCGTTAAATTGTAGTAATTTCAGGTTTTATAGCTTTTAGTGACTGTCGTAAATAAGAAACTTAACATAAAAATTGCTACATCCAACCATCTGGATATAAAAGCATAATATGTACCTATCCAAAAGATATAGATCATATAGGTGTTATATATTATATTTATATCAAAAATAGAAAACCTTCCTCTTTCTACAGTATTTCTTGGAATTTATGCAAAAGACTTGGCATATTTTTATTTAAAATTAGCTAAATGAGCAAAAGCTGTTGAGCATAAACATAATAAGTACAAGATTAATGGTCGTCCCAAATCTCGCAAAGTCAGCTGAAGCTAAGCCTCTCGTTTCTCTGAATAATAATAACTGACTGATAAAGTGGGACAGGATATACTGGGTTTCCTTGATAGGCAGTTTATGAAGCCTATCTACTATGACAAAAGTTATAATTTAATATTATACGAGTAGTTAAATTTCTTCCATAATAAGTTTAGTGATCACACTTACCTAAATATACCTTTATTTGTCCCGATCGGAAAAAAAAAATACCAAACATGGTTTTGAACATTGACTCTTAATATACGAGTACATATATGCAGATTACAATCTTATATACATGGAGTTTAGAATACAAGAAAATTTCAAAAATAAATTTCTTCTTGTACGAGGTTACGAAATTAAATAAATTTCAAAACTATGTAGTTAATTATATTAAAATTATATACAGTTAACCTCGAAACAAATACCTTTATTATTTATAACTATATTCTACAGGATGAATACCAGTAACTTAAATTTTCTGCTTATGCCAATTTCCTACTTATACCATATAACGTTATTTTGATTTAATTAATACATTATGAAAATATCGTAGGCTAAAATTAATTGGAAGCATAAGATACGAACATGGAAATGCTGTTTTCAAAAAATACCTACAGCTTAAGATCTATTTGGAATAAAATCAATTAAGTATAATAAAATTAGTTCAATTGGTTTGGGAATAATGACGTCACGAAGACCTCGATTTTCTACCTCGGAATTTACTACATGCATTCATATTTACAGCGTGAAAAACCGTTCATAGTGTCCTCTGCTGTTTTAAACCTGAAGTTATGGCGAACGGTAAATCTTACATGGAATCTACTGTCAGATTGTAGAAAATAAACTCACGCTAATGCCATCTATGATCGCTTTTCCGAATCGCATACTGTAAACGGGATGTTCTATCGTGGAAAACATTTTCTAACATATATTTCACATTTACTTTTATAGATGGCGTACAACAAATAAACTGGACTAATAAAATATACTCGTTCATAATGTTATAAGTTTGTTTGTCAATTATATATTTTGTAGACATCACTTTAATTTATATAATATACTTTTATAATATATATTATTTAAATTGCTGTAAGATTAAAATACTTATCACTACCAACCAAACTAAGAATGAATTAATTGGTTCATAAAAACACATATTGTATTTGTTGTGATTCTCGTGCATATTTTTAGGTCCCAGACGCGAAGTCACAATTTGAATTAGTACAACAAAAACCAACTAAGCTTTGTACGTGTGTACTTTCGTATGTCTATTCTTATGACTCACTATAACTTCGAAGATTTGTATTGCCTTGGTAGTCTTTAATAAATTTTACAGTAGCAAATGTGATGACGAAACAACCTGTTGTTAAGGCTTTGTAAATACATAGTTTCTTAGATAATTATCTATGAAAGCTCCTCCCGACCTTCAGAATAATTATAACAATAAGGCTAGTTCAATCAAGCTTTGTCAACATCTCTGAAATTGATTAAACTAATCACAGAAACTTCCCGCGAGTCGCGACCTCAATGATTTAAGACAAATGAAATAAATAAAGCTTTTAGGATAGCCTAGATGAAATATTCAAGCTCTTGATATAATTATAATACTAAAAGCTACATGTGTCTAGAAATTGTCCAAAAGAAAATATAATGTGGAAATTTGCAAACCAACCCTTTTCTAACACGTAATTTATTTAATTTAACATTAGTTTTAAAAAATATACATCAATATTTCATATGCTATTTGTTTAAGAAAGAATTGTTTATAATATGTTAATTAAAAATCCATTACACAAATATTTCATAAAATAAGCCTTGGAGCAAAATAAACATTCCACGTCTTGTTCAGATAACTTTTCCATCATCTGCCAAAAATTGATTCTATTTTGTAAAGTAAACACAATTACCGGGAAATCGATCTTCAGCCGATTAGGCAATAAATAAACCAACTATGAATAATGTTTCCATATTTTGCTTACCGACAAAAATTGTGCGCAAATTTATTTGTAACTCTAAAATTTTTTTCACAAATGTACCTACTTATTCAAGAAATATGAGTTTTAGAAAATCTTTACAGTACGTTCTGGGGAGATTTTTTGAAAATCAAGCTTTCATATCAATTTCTCTTCTACCTTACTCGTTACCTCGATAGAACATGTTTTGTGTGGAAATAAACGTCTTAGCATAATAATACTAATTATCAATACTGCCGTAGCGATGTTCGTCGCTAAATTATTCAGACAGTCAAATACTCAACAATTTATAGGAATTATGTTAACTTGCGAAATGTAAACATTTCATGTAACAAAATCGATAATGTTTCATTCAAATTAACTATAAATGTTGATAAGATTATGAATAACATTACATAAAACTTACATAGGTGACAGTATAACCCTTAGAAAGGAAACCTTTGGATCAATTTACAATCTTGAATTAATCTGCTTTCGCCTAATATTTCTCCATCTTACCTTTACAAGATTTACTAAATAATAGGTAATCTCTAAGGCCTTGCTTTTAAAAAACCTCATAAAATATAACAAACCTGAATTTGGTTTCCTCTTGAATAACATCTATACTAAATATCTCATATCTTGACAATACATAAAAGCCATCATCATAAGACTTACGCAACATACATTGAGTATTTAGTCAGAAAGCTATCAATCATACTTTGAATTCATGCTTTTTAATAAAATACGTTAGCTACTGTAACATTTTGAATCATAATGCGTTCACTTCGTTTCTTTTTGTAATATGAAAGAAGTTTTTTCGATCGATAGATATTAAAAGAAACCGAAACAGAATTTTCAGAAATGAATATTGAATTGAATAATGAATATTGAATTGGCGTCGTTACCATATACTAAATGTGACCTGCAATTTTTACAACAACCTCTGCGTTTTATTTTATTCACTATGATATGTAATGGTGTTTTACGAACAGACACATATGTACTTTTTTAAATGTGTATTAAAATAAAAAAAAACTTTTGATGACACATTCTTTGTGTTCGAGAGAATTATTTTAGTATGCCATATGATTCGACACTGTACTAATTGACAAACCTCAAAATAGCCCCACAAAATCCTTGCAATCTTTTTGTGATATCAATAATTGAAACTGTACCATTTTGTTATATCAGTATACCAAAAACATACCCCTACATTTCAATTTTAACATTTATAATTCAAATTTACTTTGTTGATGATTGGTTTTGTAATTTTCCCGAATATTTAAACAATTCATGAAGACCTAAGATGTACTTCGTAATAAACGTTATACAAAATACTGAGAAACACCCCAAAAACTGAACATTAAAACCCAGTGATAAAAGAATGTAAGTTACAAATTTCCGAATACCCAAGATATAAAAAAATTTAAACATACTATGTTAAAATATTATATAATACAAGTTGGCAGCGCGATTCCACCCTACTTTAATCTAAAGTACGTCATAAACTTTAGCTTGTGATTATTTAAAAAAAAATGCAACGATGACTCCACTAAAATAAAAATAATATCTATTATTTTACCTATTACAATAAGATTCTGTCAAGATATCTTAAATTAATTTAGAGCACGTTATGGCGTAAAAGCTCTCAACAATAGCAGCAGCTTAATAATGTTTTATGTACCATTTAGCGTCTCATGAATAAATGAAAATATATTATTTGTGATCAAATCTGCAACTTTAGTATTTTATTTAATTGTAATAAACACTTCTTTTTTATTTCTTTCTAAAATATGATTCCATATTATCCTTTACGAAGAAAGAAGTATAGAAAAACTACAGTTGTTTATGACAAGATAACACTTATTTTGATTTTTTTCCTTGTTTTATCTTTTATGGCTTTTTCCTGCTTCTAAGTGAAAACGTATTAAACGAGTTTTCACTTCTACAACAAATACGGTTAATCTTAAGCCGCGTCGTCGCTACAAAAGGCGAGGTGTAATAGTGCAAAGAAGAAAATCTTTAAGCACTTAATTTAAAACCCTTTCCATAACATCTTTCATGTACAGGTATCTTCCTTATAAATTACTAGCTTTTGCAAGCGGCTTCGCTCGCGATTATTTCATTTTACACCTTAGGCTACATTACTGGACTTTTAGTAAGGATCCAAATTTTTTTTTAAATATGATATAGCTTCTCTCGATAAATGTACTATACAACACTGAAAGAATTTTTCAAATCGACCCAGCGATTCTCTTCGCCAACAAAATAAAATCACATTATGGCAAGGATAAATAGTTTTGATATAACTTAGTATAAATATGACGAAAAATAAATCACCCGGAAATTTTCCATAATTTCAAAGCTTATACAGACTTGCTATTCTAAACATTCTATTTTTAACGTCACTTGCGCTATCTTGCCTAAATAACGCCTAACAGGCTGAGCATCACAAAGTATTACGTGCGTAAATAAAACCATTGACGGCTGCCATAAATCACTCCCACTTTGTGAAAGCGCTAATGTTGGACTAAATGAAGAAATCTTTAAAAGATGCTTCTTATTTACATTTCCTTCATCCTGATTTATTCAGAAACTTGTTATACAATTATGAAACAGTTACCATGTTGTGATAACTCTCTTTAAATTATACTAAGTGTGTTTGTGTATCAAAAATAATTGACTTTTATAAATTTAGACATCTCATGCCAAGAATTCTGTAAAGTGCTGTATTTCTCTATATACAAGAAAGCATTATAGATAACACTCCTTTTTGAGTACGAACGCGACATTTTTCATTAAATCAATTGCATCAAAAATATATGACGATGCAATATATAACATTATGAAGTTATATAGTTACTCAACATGCCTCCATTTAGACCTCACTTCCTAATCTTTAATTTGGTATTCTAAGTTATAATGGTAACGTTACCTGCGATATGACTGCGGAGCAACAGGCCAGCTGCGCCTCGAACGAAGAACAAGAGCCACGCGAGGCATGGAACCTTGTGTGTTGCCCATTTGAGGTGCAGATGTACGCTTGCGACTCCAACCCCGACGATTGCTGTTTGCCCCCCATAGATGTGAAGACCCGTGTTCTGGAGACCAAACTTAAAATAAAAAAGTACTCATATATTCATCACCCTAAGAGCCGTCGAAACATAAGTCGAGGGATATATGTTGATATAATTCATTATAAAATTGATGATGATCAAGATAAGGTGTCATTTATATTAATTACAATTTTAACGTAATGGACGCGCATGACAAAGGTAGCGATAGGATTTATTAAATATACAAACCAGACATTTGAAGTACATTTAGTCTATTTCGTGTAAAAGCAAGGGTCGAGGGTTTATGAGTTTTGATTCAGAGAACTGCCTTCGCAATTACTCGCGGTGAGCCTGTCCTCTATAGCTTAACTAATTTATTTGACGTAGGTAAATTCTGTTGCGTTTTTGTCATTTTAATATTTCCATAAATTAGATATTCTTGATGATTATAATTATGTTATCATTGGCGTATTTTAATGATTAATGCTGCCTGTGACCTATAGGAAATTAGCATAAATATATCACACGATAATGAATATAATTATGATATGGCAATGATATTATACTCACGCCTAAAACTATTAATTACACTTCTGTTTAATTCAAATTAATGTTAATTCTAATAGGTACTTCATATCCCCAAAAATAGTAAATAACATTTTGTTTGTGGTTACGAAGTATATCACAATGTATTAAAACAAGCTAGTAACAGCGAAAATGGAACGTTATTTTATTTTTAAACACCTTTTACATGCAAATTACTCTCACCTAAACATGTCGGCATAAAGCAAAACATAATCTTATTTTACAAAAAAGGCACACGAATTATTTATTATTTTTAAGCCCGTCTCAATATATTTCGACATATATAATATTATATAGTTATTGTCCTGTGCATTGTAACTTGTCTACATTTGAGCCAATTAGGTACGGGTTTTATTAGATGATGGTATAGAAACTAGGAAAGATTCGTATCACACTCATAAAAAAGTGAACTTTCAGACTTTAGACAGCGATAAAAGAGTTTCTAGACGGTCAAAGTATGCCGCTAACCTAACGATCATTAATTTCACATTCAAGTGAAATAGGTAATACACAAGTTAAGCACCTTTTCTGTGGGGAAAGACGGAAACTAAAGCCATGACCTCACTACTATCCTGGCGTATTCCATATTATTCTACGAAACAATAGTTTTGTACTCAATATATCCAACGAACAGAACAGAAAATTTCCCATTCTTTAATAATGTATTTATGTATGTAAAATTAGATAGTGAATATTACAGCATAGGGTAATTAACTAGTAAAACACACCTTCACAGCGCTCGAAATAAGAATAATAAGTATAAGCATTAACTTACGCAAATTATAGTTTTGATGTGGCCCTTGTTCAGAGCAGGCGCGACGGCCGCGTGCGCTCAACAAAACCTCTCGGCGAGGGCGTTCGTGTACTTCTATCGTTTCCTCCTCAGAGACATCACAACCACCTCCTTCTTCCCGACCTTCTTCTACGACACATGCGGACATAGTCTCTTTATGGATAGACGTCTTTAGTAATTAACTTTAATACACTATATCGTCTGTTGTCAGGTTTATAAGTGTCACAATTTTATTGATTCACGCACTGGTCACTCTAACTAAATTGCCATTTTAAAAATATTTTTCGCAAGTCTGAAACAAAATGTAGGTTAAATCATTTTTATTCAGGTAAACGTGAGTGATTTCTAAAGGTTTTTGTTGCACTACGTTAAACGGGAACACGAAATCTTTTTTGTTCTCTATACAAATATTAAGAATTCTTTTAAATTTTGCAATCTCAATTTATCCCGATTTGCTTTATCGTTTAATATTCCCGTTATATTTACGTATTTTGAACAATACGTTAAACATTATTGTATTGTATTGCAAAATGTTCAATTTAACTTAATAAAACTAATAAGTATAATAAATAAAAGAAATATGAAATTATACCTATAATCTATATTCCATAAGTTGTTGCGTCAATACTGTATATGTTTATTACTATTGATATAAATTTTTATGCATATGTAGCATGTGATTAGCGTGTAATAGAATTCAGAGATATTTCTGAGACAGAATAAACACTATTATATTCCGAACTCAGGAAGTAAATGAAGTATAGCCTGTGTTTCGACATAATCAGATCAGAAATACCAACACGACAGAGATTCTTTAAATTTACAATATTATTATGGGGATTGGAGTAATAGACATTATCTAAATGCAACACAACTTAATGCAGTACTAACAAGATAATATTAATGTATGACATTTCTAGACATTTAACTAAACATTTAAATATATAGTACAGTCAGGAAGTGATAGATATTGCCTTACTTATGATTAGAGAGAGTTGTGAGAGTAAGATTTTATTAAAATTTATAAGCTTTTTTCCACTTTTGGCTGCTGCGAGTTTAAAAGAATCTTATTATTTAAAATTCGGTATAACTTCCTAATAGGAATTGTCGGTATACGATTACAGAATGTTTATGTAAAAAGATTATTCTATTTAATCCTGTATAAAATCTAGGCTCTCATAAAAGCGAACGACATTAACGTGCGATAGCTTTTGAATTGCAGCTATAAAAAGTTTTGTAGTGTTGTAATTTGTGTGATACTAGACAAAACTCTCGAAGCCAATTCTCTTCCATAGGAATTATTGTTACTCTTCAAGGATGTGAAAACTTTATCCAACTCTAAAGTGCAATCTGATCCATTTTTCCTTCCAGACCATTTGTTATAACAATTTAAATGTAAAATGAGAAATAATTATGTTACAAACGAATGCAAATGATGATTTGTAAAGTTATATTCAATTTAGTACTAAGATTGATTCTATTTTTAAAACATATTGTGCATAAACACTGACAATTGCTCAATTTATACTGTTAATAAATTACTACCAAATCTAAGCAAACCCTATAAAAAAGCTTTTAATTCTGAAATTAATTCTTCACATACAAATTCATATCCAACCTAAATCTATACAAAATGCCATTAACCTTAATAAAATAGAATATTCCAAAGAGACCTCATGTCAAAGCAATAAATGCTTCGATCGGTGTAAATTATGGACATCACCACGTCTATGGTGACACGTCGACCTTCATTAACAATAAATATTACTAAATTTAAAACGTTAATGACAAAAAAAATTGGTTAAATATTTGATGAAATCACAAGCACTCAATTGATTGATAGAAAGCTTATCGTATTTAAGTGGAAATCGCAATTTGCGCAATTTTTAATGGACTGTAATTCAAATGCACTGCGATAAATATTTGCACGATAATAGTTATATATATATACATTTAAAAATGATTATCCAAAATGCTTGATTATAAATCTTAACATTATATTAAAACTTATATTCACAAATTTAAGTCTTTATTTTTTATTTAAACAATAAATATTTACTGCTGGGCTAAAAGCAACGAAAATATTTTACATTTTCGTGTTAAATTGAATGCCATTGGGACTAACGGATATTATTATCATTGCGATAGCAATGGCCTGAAGGCAACCGCGGCGCATTGAAAAATTATGGTACCTATGAGGAGAAATGTTCGCTGAAGAAAAATGTATAAATTACTACGTGACACATTAAATGCAACAATATTGACAATCCTTACTAATGTATTATTATAAAGGTGAAAGTTTTTTATGTATAGATTTGTGTCTCTTTCACGCAAAAGCTCTTGAAAGCATTTTAATTAAACTTAAAAATATTGCTCGTACATCAAAATAACACATAGGCCATCATTTTTAAAGAAATTGTGATTGTAAATTAGATATTTAAGATATATTTTCATTACAGGAGAAGTAACTACTATGTCATTTACATATACAAGATTTCGGTGTGATATCAATCAACAAAGAAATATACCGTGTCCTACTGTTACTACACCGAACGTATTCATTTTAAGACATTTCAATACATGGTAGATATTATCTATCACTGAACTGTGACTTTTTGAGAAACCTATAGATTAATATCAAATACAAACGGAGTGGGTATAGCCGCATAAATGAGAGTAACATTATTATGTAAAACGTATTCTGTCGAAAGCGTTGTTATATTTAAATAAAAACACTTAAAAGAATACGCCTTATTTACTATTTTGAAATAATTAGTGATTATTAAAATAACGCGTTGCAAATCTGACGTTGTAATATTGACGTATTAAACTTAAAGGTTATTAAAGTTTATCCCTCTATGTGATTTAGTAAATTTTTTTCGTTGCCAACGAATGTAACGTTACGTCACTACAATTTTCATAATTTATTTATTTGCAAAGTCCAGCAACGGTACGAGATACATGATTATAAATTTAATAAGACAATTAAATATTTGAATTAGTAGATGATTCTAAATGTAACACCTAATGAATCTAAACTGTAACAACAAAATTTTCATCTTGTAACATATTTTTACAAACCTAAAAATCAAAGTACTGTCTAAACAGCACGAACAAACGGTTTTCCATTGTAGCTATCAAAACAAGCGTTGAAAATACAATGGATAAATTCATGCAAGAGAACGACTACATGAATTCTCTGTTAAAACGTTTTAGCATAATTTCCTACATATAGACATACTTACAATATCAAATCGAGTGCTCAGAAAGAGGAAGCGACTTACAAACATTACAGGTGCAGGCAGAAAGGGCAGTGAACTTTCTGAAGTGCGCTCGCTCAATAACTCGACCCGTTTTACGTTGAATTAGGCGTAACCATTATTTTCTATTGTTCACACCATCGCTATTAATATTTTTGTGCTCTAAGTTGTTCTATTTAACTATAGAAGTAACGAAAAAAATCTATAGCGCCGTTTTTATATGCGAGGTTTGTGTAGACGTCGGCGATAATCATTAGAAAATCTCAAATACTCTATATATTAAACAAGCTATTACCGGCGTCTTACGTAGGTCCATATATGGAATGAAAAATATTCTTTGTTAATCCAGCAAAGAGCGTGAAAAAGTGACATACAGTCAAACATTAACTTTGACATTTATAATATTAGTACGGATTAATAATATATCAATAGAATCCTGAACTATTGTGCCTACAGAGAGCACTATAGGTGATTTCAATAATCATTATTTAATTGGGTGAGGCTTAAGACGAACAAAAGAAGTATTAACGTCAACCCCTATTAAATGTATGTGTATGGGAGAATAATAATGGTAGGTCAAGTGGATCACAATTTATGGATCATTAATACTTTATCACATTTGTCGTTACTAAACCACGAACGCAAGGATAAGAGAGTTTTTTATTATCTCTTTCAGAAATGTAATAAATTTTCCTAAAGAGTTTCAAAAATGAGACGGCCATCGTCTACAATCTATTAAAACACTTTGTCATTATTATCATGTTTAATTTATCATTGGTATTAGTTACAGATGGAATTTAAAATAGCGCAGTAGGAAAACTGATCTTTTATATTCTTCTTGGATCACAAAAGCCACTTTATATGAAGCTCAATTTCTTAAACGCTTTAAGCGGTTATATCGTAAAGTTGTTCAGGATATATTTTTAAGGAATTCAACATCAATATTATCAATCTATTTATGAAAGATGTATAATATGACTATATCTGAAAAAAAATGTTAATAGGCTATTTTTAGAGCTTAAAGATTTTCAGTAGAAACCGAAAGGTAGGTCAAAATACTTAAAAAGAAAATATATACCTATATGGCATGTCGTTTAAGAAAGTACGTGTGTTATGTTAAAAAATACTTTTCCTTTTAGATAGCATGTATGCGAAACACGTAAGCTCTTTAAGCTTGGTACATATTGCACTGCACAAATTGCATCGTGATTCTAATTACCCACAATGCCTCCTTAGAGGCTCTATTATGAGATTATACACGCCCGCGCCAACGCGACGCCCATATAAAAACGTGATTGCTATCATTTTAGGGTACCGTCGACACGCAACACGCCATTACAGCTTTGTCACATCCATCTATTTTTTCCCTCATACATTTCACTACAATTGATAGATGGACGGACAATCCATGAGTGTATGTATATAAATCGGATTCCGGTTTTAGTGAATAAATATGGAAGGCGTGGAATAAAAATAGAATAAAATAGTCTTATTAAAGATGCAAGCCTAGAATTAACCAAACGCATGACGGCTGCTTTTATTAACTTTGCCATTTGTAAAAAAAATATCACACAACTTTAAATATTATGAAAATAAGTGCATTACCACATATTTTCAAATAAAAATAAAACTCTCCAAAACTTGCTTTGAACAACACAAACACGTATCAGCCTCCAGATAAATGCAGGTTATTTTGTGAAAAACGTAACATTTGAGCGACAAGAAAGACAGACCCATCCTTGTGACCTTTTTACTTGTATAAAGTGTTTTACTCTTAGGAAAATTGCATTGTGTACGGATCTTCCACTTGACAACTTCAAGATTTATAGAATTTGAACTTTGGAGATGAACGTTGTATTAGTGAAAAGTTTGTACTCTACCGTAATACAAGCAAAATAAATTCATATAAATTTTGGAAAATCTTAAATTAAAAAAAAAAAACTTAGTAAATGAAAAAGTGGTGATACACTCAAATAGTACGCGAATGAAATCGTGTAGCTAAACTATCCAAGTACGTCATTAACAATCCAACACTAAGTATTTTTAATAAGCTGAAGTAAAGTAATATAAAAGGTGAAGAAAACTGGTTACATACATATATCCAATCAAAGTAATATTAATCAAATATATTTTATTTTTATAGTTCCTGTTCAAAAATATGAATGATACTAAAATTAAAGTAACCTTAGAGTAATACTACAAAAATACTTAAAAAGTTACAATAAAACATCTCTAGAAATGTTATTGTCTTACATCTGTGAAATAGAGCTAGGAAATATGATTAGACATTTATAAAACCCTAGGCGTGGCGTAATTGAAGAAGCTTTTTCATCACGTCTTTGTGAGTGCAAACTGTTCTTGTATCTATGTAGGTCTTACCTACTTTCTATTAGCTATTTCAATTTTATTTAAACAATAAAATTTTGTCCTTTAGATATATTCCATTTTCGTGGAGACTGCATATTACATAAGCAACTAAATATTTACTTGAAACTATCGATCGTTGCTATAAACGTACGAAATAACGTTAATATTTACTTAACGCTGACCGATAACTGAATATCAGGCGTTAAAAATACTTGGACAAAATAAATTATATGTAGCTAAAAATCAAAGTTTAAACATTGCTAATACCACCAGTTAAGCTTATAATTATTATGTATAGCTATACAAATAAATAAAATTGGAGTCACTGTTGGAAATATTAAACTAACCGCTTTTTACTGAGCGTATTACATACACACAACAAATTAATTTATATATATCTCAAATATTTATTTATTGTTATTAAAATAAATAATTGAAAAATAACTATTCCGTGTGGACGAAGGCGCGGGTACAGCTAGTATTATTTATTTCCCCTCATACAATATGTATGGATGCTGGGGTTTCTTTAAAGTTTTATAAATAGGACTATGTTTATCAGATACGGTAACGACACCTTGATGCCTTACGATAATACTTTCAAAATTACTTTCCAACTTTCTCTTTTAAAACTTTTGTTTGTTCTTTATTTTTACAGACAATTTCTTAAAATAACATACGTTTTCTACAAACACTTTAAATCCGCTTTAGTAGAACATTTAATAAATTGACGAACGTGATATCGCAATAATCTTTACATCGTTAATTTGAATACATTACCTATCATATATAAGGAAAGCTCGACGAGGGATTATGTTTAAAGTAGAGTCATGGCACGGCAAGAATTTTCCTGTATTTTATTTTATGCATTTACATCTAAAATAGGCTAATATTATTTATATGTTACTACATCCTAACGTGAAACTATGTCAGCGATATTTTGAGATTCATTCGGATTTTACAAAAGTCAATAAATAACTATGAAATGACAAATCGAAGTAGGATTATCCACTACAAAAATGGCTATAACAAAACACGCAGTAACCCCGAAAAACATCAAACTGTGATTTCTACTGCCTAAATTCTACATCGATACTTTTATTTCTTAATTATTATACTTTCTTTAATTATTTAATGGATCCCTGTAGCTTTACTGCTAATTCAAAGTGTTGTGAGGGTGAGGTATGAATAGAGAAATAATCACCACAACAACAAATTTAAAAAAAATATAAAATATTTTATAATCATTAATTAAGAGAGACCTTAGGGAGTCTAAAATGCTTAACTTAATTTTCCTGTAGAGTGTTTCTTAGAGGTTAATATAAATGCTAATATAAAGTGTTTCACCTTCCCTCCCTTGAGGCACAGTTTAAGAGTAACAATACTAAACATACTTCTAAATAAAGTTGAATACGTCACATACAAAAACATTTACGAGTGACAAATCATACTTCATTTATTCGATTTATATATAAGTAATCGACAGACGAGCTGTCATCCACTTGATGGAAGGTGATACCTCAGCAAGCAGTCTAACGACTTTTCCATCTAGGAGGACTAACAATAGGAATAGGCGGTACATATTTTTTTTGGAAATTATTTTTATCTACTTAATACATGAAACTTTACCAAACGTAACGTCATATATCAATTCTCCCTTTAATTACGACTACCTTATCCGTAAGGCACATAATAAACCACAACTATAAATAATAGACTTGCGTAAACTCATCTAATATATTAGATTATCTATATGGATCTATATAACAAATAAAAGAAACATCCAAGTAGAAATGAAACCTCCAAATTGTATCCGTCACGAGGTAAATACAAATTACGAGTGGGTATATATAATATATACATATGCACATACATGCTGAGTGATAGTCCCTCCTATTGAGGGGTTAAGGCTATTCACGTAAAATGTTAGAATGAAATCGGGTCGTGCAATCAACAGAGCCAATAGCTATTGTCGATATACCTGAAATTCTATATTATGCATTAAATGCGATTTATATTGAGAAATGACGCTGATATAATTCCAACAACTTTTATTGTGTGAACTCTGCCATTCGGAAGAATACAAAGCTTTTCACTAGCAGCACAATACCATAAATGTATTACATTTCAAAGGGATTCGTAGACTCACTTACATGTATTAAATTGTTTGGTTCTCCTTTCATATCAGCTATTCAGTTATTATATTAGATTAGTCTTTCAGACAAATTAGGTGAAATACGCGTAGCTTTAACGTAGCTTTAACTAATAAGTTATTTCTCTAGAATTTACAATAGTACTATATAAGTCTATGTAGTTGTATAATCCACGAGGAATGCTTTGCTACTAATGCTTGTAAAGGTTTTGCTTGATATTTGCTATAATATAACTACTACAATTTTATCATTAACTATTTTTTATTTTGTAATCTTGTAATGAAAATTATTCTACTTTACCGATGTACAGTAGACGAACTTAAAACTAAACAGTATCTGAAAACTGGTTGTGAAATCAAACGTGACAACGTATTGCCTAAACGTGACCAGCAAATTCAGGCACGTGCTAAATGTTGAGAAAACACGGCCAAGATTTGTTTCGTACTTATAAATTATTTTACATTATATTCATTTTTCTTATAAGTGCTGCGTTTTCTCGTTTAAATTTATACCTTGACATATTAGAGCGACATCTTGAAAACAATAAACCTGTATACAAAAAATTAACTTATTTCTAATTAATAACTAAAGAACTTTATATATAGTTACAGTGTGCAAGTCTGCGCAGCACCCTATAAAATAGGAGAGTAATAAAAAATTTTAGTACTTGCAATTACATATTTGTATTTTGAAATAATATTTATGAAGATTAGAAAGCATTTTCGACACTTCGCTCATTCTGCCGCCATTTATAGCCGCAAACACCGACCCAATTAAAATATAATTAAAAAATAATTTCCGGAGGTAACCACATCACAGTATTTCCAGGATCTCTCATTAATGAGAAATATTTGATTCAGACTTTAATGAACTTGCTGTTTTGTTTTTGTGTAATTAATACTACTGCTATATTAAAACATAATTTTTGAAGTTTAGTTATGATATTTATTATACTTATTACGGCGATAGTCCACTATTAAGATAATATTATGTCAATGTTTGAATTATTGTAATGCCCTTTTTTAATGTTGGAGATCGTAATACGTATGTTTTATTAAATACTCTTCTAAAATATGTGCAAAGGATAACAAATTATAACGCCCAAATTTTCAGTTTCGACTTAACTCACCTTCAGTAGCCCTTGCCCCTTGGATAAACTCGGTCTTATGACTCTCACTTTATTCCTTCTTTACTTAAAACTAAATCCAACCTAGTCCTTATAATTGATAAAGCATACGTGATAGCACTATGATAGGTAAACCTAGTTCTAATAACATATTTGATGGAGAATAACAAAGATTGAATTTAGTCTGAATAAAAATATAGTTTTTAAACAAGATTCATTTTTAGTTGGATCGTACCTAAATACTTCGACATTGCTAAATATTAACAACAACCTAAATACGCTAAAATGCTGACAGTCACATCCATAAACTACTAATAGAATAAGACGAGGCTTGAATACTTAAACCAAACATTAAGTGAAGCGCTAAGATGTGATTTTTCAAGAAATAAGGATTCTTATGATGATATATCAACTTATGTTATGTAGATAAAACATCCTACACTTCATATGAAGGTGATGTTAAATATTTTCCAATATTTAGTAAAAAAAAAAATAGTTAAAGTAACAATTGTGGTCGTCCGAAATAGCCACTTGAGCCTTAAATGAGAAATTCACTTATATTATCACCGATCATCAAATTAGTCAATGAATGTAAGTTATTTACCAAACAACATCTAAGTGAAAATACATGTCTAAGAAATAGCTTTAAGCCTCGAAATGGCTTCATTTAGTTGGTAAATATTTTCCAAGTGTAAAATTATTTTGCATACTTCATAAAATTTCATCGGAGAAGATATATACAATATTTTAATCAAAATTTATATTAATTATTAACGGAGATTCAAGAATTAGATTCCAGGTATTTCTAATTCTAGATGACATTCTAAGGCATCATTTGGACTGGAAAACTAACCTAGTCTTTATGTTCTAGAAACAAGTTCGCTCATATCTGTGTACTATTACGCCCAATCAAAAGGCGAAATATACCTTTTAAAGACCCCATTAAGGTTTACCTTTTAAGAATTACGTTCGTTATATTTTTTAAATATACCTGCTTTTTATATATACTAATAAATATCTAATATTACGATGTTTATCCTGATAAGACCCCGAAACTGCTAAACCAAACATTACGTTTGGTGGCTGTGTATCATTTGTCTTATTATATAAGTTATATATATTAGTTCATCCATTAATTATCTATTCAGCTATCCGTGCGAAGCTGGGAATAATCGCAATTAGGCATATAAAATCGATCGCAACTTAATGAAAATAACCTGACAAAATTTTCCTTTTTTTTACCTTAAATTATTAGGTATCTTAAGCGCACAGGTGCTTAAGTCTAAGTAAGATTGTTTGTAATAATCATTTTATACGCTATAGCAATAAACTATCCAGAAAGGAAAATAAAAACTAAAATCAGATATGAAAGTTCAAATGGAGCGATTTTAACGGATAGTCGGCTCGCTTTGTTCTATTCTTACACAAGGAAATTGAATTTCAAGTATAAGGGCTGCAGTGGAAATAGTTTCCTCCTAAGAAGGTGAAGGTGGATTACCGACATTGTTAATGTCTTTCGAGGCCCTTTTTATTTCTTATTTATCAACATTTGTTTTAAAAATACAGATTTTCTCATACAAAAATCTTGCTATAACTATTTCTTAAATATTAAGACTTTCTATGTAATTAAAATGACATTAGAAAGAGCTTTTGCGAAAAATATAATTAACTACTTTGCCTAGCACGACGGAATTCTTTATTTTGTAGAAAACAAGCTGAAAAGACAGCGGGCTCGCGACTAAACGCCGCGTCACTTAAATATTGTTTAATTACCAACAACTGCCCCTTCCACCTAAACTCGAGTGGTTTTCTTTGAAACTGGTTGAACTTGTATGAACAGGCCTTACAGAAATTGTCTACAACTTCCATTTTAAATTTTAATTAAGTAATCCTTTTATATCTATTTAATTATAGACTTCGGTTGAATGCACAGAAGTATTTGATAGCCTGATTTGTTTGAAGTCACTCGCAAGTTTAATTAAATCATTATCTTATTTATATCGACCCGCGCCAACTGTTCTAGACTACTGAAAACCTACATATATGATCTTAGTAATATTTACTGAAATATTGTATAAAATGCATGTACAAATTTTATACAATTTACGTTTTTTATTTATACTCCAAATAGTTTTTTTTAAACCAAAAAAACAATTTAAAAATCAACAAGAGATGAAAATCATCCCTACCTACCTTATCAACTCCATGGTTACTTGATTCTTATCCTTATATAAATAAATACATATATTATTATATACATAATAATTTACGTTACTGGCATTCGAAGTATAATATAATAATGATTACGTAAATATTTGTCACATTTTACCAGTTGGTAAATATTTATTAATATAATTTATTGGTTGGTAATAAAGAATTAGTGCAGTAATAGAACATCCTGCATACATTATAATATACAGCAACATTTATAAACGTACGGAAATTATGCAACGTAGTGAAAATCCGATATTAAACAAAGAACAAACTTTCCTATTTATTATAGTAGTTTGAGTTATTATTTTGCTGTTTCACACCTATGACGAAGGTTTGATACGGGTATTTCACGTCAAATTTTATTATCTAAAGAACGTCATCATAACTGAAAATGGTAATGCATTATACAAATATACCAAATTATAAAACAATTTATATCAGTTTCTATATCGTAGGTATATTTTACCAATTTTCTTATTGAACATTTCACACGAAAATGTATTTAATTAAAAATTACAGCTGGTAATAATGAAATACGATCTGTCAACTACAAATATTCTTAATAAAGGCCGAAGATCGATATGGTTCACCAAATTTAAACTTAAAAGCCCTCTATTGCGCAAGTTCTAGTTCAAAATAAATACGAACTTTGTTATAACTATTTAGAAACAGGTTAGAACCTGATAGCCTACTTTGATAAACTTTACAATTATTAATTATGTTTATAAATAAGGAAAAGCTACTGAATACAAAATTTTATATTCAGAACAGGATATTAATATTAATGATGCGCTATTAACCTATTTTTTACTTCGGGAAATCCATTGACTGAACCCGAAATGCGCAATATGCACTTCAGTGATTTTCCATATTTAGCCGAACAGTGACACTTTTTATGGGGGTAGGGGTCTTTCATTTGTTCTCAATGGATGCCAGACATCGCCAGACCGTGGTTTACGTAAAACGTTTAAGAAATATGGAATCAAACATATATTAGAAACAAAGTTTTATGTAAATAAAATTATAAAATTTATTTGCTGGTCCTAAAAGTAATATTACAGTATGACAATCTTAAGGTTAATAACAATTTTAATCTGTATTTGGACTAAATTTATGATTACCACATTATACTTATAAATTTCTAAAATATCTAAAACAAATACTAAGAATCCTAACAAAATACACTTATAGATTATACATTACGTATGACTGTACTATTGTACGCGTAATTTTCATCACCTCTTAAAATATCAGGTCTTTGAAGTTCTTTAAATGTTTTTACTATCATAAAAGCTCTGTCATACTTTGTTTAGGTCAAAATGAGGGATTGACACAATTCGTTGCAGTTGAATATCTTTCGGCTGATGCTAGAAACAATTTTACGATTAACGATTATTATTTGAATAAGGATCACTCTAAATAGATTAATATTTCACTTTATGAATAGCAAATCACAATGACAATTAAAGTATTTCGGCCAGAGCATAATTTCTATCCCATTTCTCACTAAAAGAAACGAAAATTAGTTCACTTTATAGCAAGTATAAAGCTTTGTAGTATCGCTAGTAATTTGTGAAAGATAATGACGAAAATTAAGGTTCAATAAGAATGTTGATATCAGTTTATTTGGCTCTAATTAATTTATGATCTAACCTTTAGCTGTTATTATATATATTCTACTTTATTAAGTATATTACAAAAGTTTCATACTAAAGTAATTACTAGTATTGACTGTTTATTATATGTAATGATTGATGTACTTGTTTCTCCACGCAGGAGGTTAACACAAAAATATAGATATTGAGAAACGTATTAATCACGATATTAATACAAAATTCTAATAATCTTTGACCTTTCCTTTTGAAAAGTGCACTTGATCTACCTAAACCTTTGTATGTATTATAAAAGTTGTTAATCTTCTATTTGCATTGTTAACTCGGGTTTGTTATATAATTTAACTGTAACAATAACGAACTACGACTTTTAAATACTACTACTTATAACCAGTAGCGTTCATTGGTTAACAGAAAAAGTTGACCCTTTCAAGCTCGAACCAACTTATGGCATGTAAGCTTAAACAGGAAGAATCCTTTTATAAATAGCATATCTTTATATGTGAAGTACCATACAATGTATAAGCCTTTCTTAACTTAACATAAATAATGTTTAAGTAGAAACTATATTACTACCGGTAACATCGCAGCAAACATGAAAGCATTGATCTTCAAAGATGAGAACATTTTTACTTGTTAGTTTAAACAAATCTATTAGCAAATGGTGATTATAATTGAACACGAACATGATTCCTGGGACTTAGTTGAACAATATCTACAAACTTAGTTATATTTTATCACACGTAGCGCAACCGTTAGCAGATAGAACACCTAAATGTAACGTTTTTGATTATATTCAGTTTTTGTTTCTGACAGTTATGGCACAACAATGCACATCATCTCGTGTTTGACAAGCAAACTCTATGATAAAAATAGCTTTTTATAATAGGTATTTTTTCTGGAATCTGTTTTTTCTAAATCTCGAGGCTAATACTCACAATCAGCTTTTTGTGCTTTTTCAATTTCAGTTCGTCTTATGAAACTACTAGCTTTAGCCATAACCGCTCACTTTCATTTTTTATCAACCAACTCAGTTGCCAATCGATACCGAAATCCATAACGTAAACATTATTAAATTATTTATATCAGGTTGTCGATATATCAGTTTATTGGTATTCCATATCAACTTTGCGACCTCTATTCCACCTCTTTCTAAGGGTAGTTTGAAAAAGCAAATGTGCCGACTTTCATCATTCGAACGACTATAAAAAGTTTCATGTAAAGTTAAGTCTCCTATGGAGCCACTTTTAATTTTCAGCGGATAAAGTAGCCTGTAACCGTCTCAATAGTATCAAATTCATCACGTTGGATATTTAGGTGTGATAGGGTAACAAACATACACACTTTCGGATTAGAATATTGTAAATAAAAACAATAAAAATTAATTAGTATTTAATTACGTTTTGAATGAGAGGACCTCAACTTACTGATTTCCTCACGTAATTAATAATATATTTGTATAAGTAATGGAAATTGTATTTTCCGTATCAGCGTTTCTCCATGACCCCTAGCGGTATGTGGGGCGACCACACGTGAGTCTGTGTCATGTCACAGACAAGTAAATGATCAACCTTCTTAGCCTTGACTGATCGTTTTCCTAAGATATGAATCTAAGGCATCTATTCTAGGACGACGGTGGCAATATTTTGACAATTTTAACCATACATACCATCTATATTAAAATGATAAATGGTATCAGAACAAATACTTAATAGTTCTTTAATGGTAATTATATAATATGTATTCTTTATATAAGCAAACGAAGTCGGAATTGGGAGTAGTTTTAGCCATCGAATGCGGTAACGGTTGCAGTGTTTACTATATATGGATGCGTAGGTAACATGCCTTTTGATTTTTTTTTTTCTCTTTGTTGCATTTGCTTGTTGATATTGTATGCAATTTTTTAAATACAGATTTTATTATGTATTCGGCTTCAGAGTCCTATTTATCTCTGTACCATAACCCTGAAAATTTATCAAAATGGGT
>JAOSYY010003622.1:2416-16206 GCA_025727935.1 Hebomoia glaucippe
GGACTTTTACGCTTTTTCATTTAGCTTTCGTAGTAGTAGTATTTAATGGCAAAATTTTTACTATTCGTGTGTGTTGTTTATATAAAAAGTAAAAAAATAAGCACATTTTTCAACTATGCCACAGAATCGCGGGTTGTCAACAGATTTTAGATCGCTCAAAGGGTCTAAGTTCGCTTTAATTGCATCGTTTTCAGTTAGGTCACGACCTAGATGCACTACGTGTTTAAAATGTTGCGTAGTAAAGGCTATTTTATGTAACAAAACGACGAGATAAGACATCTAACTTTGGCCTATTGAATAACTTTGAATTCTGTAGTCACTAATTACGTATTAAGATACAGCTATCAAAACACTGGCAAGTTACCTGTATGAAAATTGGTTCATTGATTTAGAACATAACCTACAGATAAACGAGGAAAATAAGCTCATGGCCCCCTGTATGACCTATTTTTGGGTCTTAAAATATACTCACTACTGGATGTATGTGCTTGTTATATGAAATGAGTTGGATATACATATGCCCATTCTAAACAAGCATAATTACTTTTTTATCTTTCTATAAGAGAATATGACTAGAAAACCATAACAGATTGGTCCAAGGAAAAATCACATAGCGTTAACATATTACATGTGTAGTGACGTTTGACATATAGATATAATTAAAATATGCAGTGTAGGATACACGCACACTTTGAATGAAACCTAAGCCTTACCATTGAAAATGTGTACGTATATACTGGCGGGGACAGCGTTGTTTGGGACACAGGTGTAGTTGCCCGCGTGGGAGACACTTGCTGCTGGAATGAGGAGGTCGGAGAGACGTTGTTCGGTGTCAGTAGTGACGTTGATGCCCCGTTCCACGTCGTAGTTTATCATTCTGCTGTTATGGTACCTGCGACAATTTAAATAGCTTATTATCTGTGCTATGAAAAGTATTGATTGTTCATCTCTCAACCACTATGGTGAGCACGAAAAAGATTGCGCAGCACTTTATTCAGGTGATTGGTACGAATAATTTACAGCTGAGCTTCTTTTGTATGGGGTAAACGAGGAAAAATTTATCTTGACGGCAAGGAGTTACCATCGCCAATCAACATCCACAAAACTACGGATCTTAACGATAAGTAAGCGTCATTTAAAAATAGGTAAGGCAAAATATCTAGACACAATAACTTATTAGAGATAAAGGTGACATGCGGTCGACTTTAAACAAGCTTCTCTGCACATTTATTTATGTATACGAATATTGAATGACAGATATAACTTAGTAAGCAACAAATAATTGAATACACCAACAAGAATTTTCGAGATTTGACTGTGTTTTACTGAAAACAAATTGGTATACCAAAACGAACAAAAGAATTTATGTAACGTTTCTAACCAATTCAAAAACCTAGACTATTTTATTTCGCAGACACAGATAAAAATACACATTGCTTTTATACAAACGATCTGTTGGCATGTGAAAAAAGCTCAATTTATTAAGACAAATGGACGCTTTGCCCTTCCAAAGCTCTGTAGTTATTGCTTTAGCTCTAATTAAATAAAATAAACCTGACCTTGTGAAGACTTTATTAAAAAATATATCTAAATAGTATAAAATCAAATTCATTATCTTCGTCTAGTTCTTCACTACTTTCTAAACCTCTAAATGGGCTCTATTATAGCTTCCTTTATCATTTAGAAAAATTTTATCGGCAACTTTATATACAAACATAATTTTCAATATATTAATAAATATTTGTACAGTACATGTGAGATGTCTTTGTGTGTAAGAATGAAATTAAACTTTTTGTAATGTTGATTAAATTCCAAAAATATCAAACCAGTTTCTGCCAGCGGCTTCGTTTACATTCATTTCGATTTTTGCACCTTGGGTTACACTATTGGTCTTTCAGTAGGGATCCTTAATTTTTTGAATATATAATATAGCCTTCCTCGATAAATGTACTATCCACCACTAAAAGAATTTTAAAATCACACTAGCGGTTCCTGAGATTAGCGCGTTTAAGAAAACGAATAAACTCTTCAGCTTTACAATATTAGTACAGTTACTAAGGGTTTCCGTCGTGTTCATGTCCCTTTCAAAGCTGTTCGTGGAACTGGCACGAAGTGTAAATAATTATTAAGCTTTCTGAAATCTTTTTATTTTCTTAATTGATTTTCGATTTTTCGTTCGCCAAGATCCTTTTACGAACTATAATAATATAAAACAACATAAAGTATAACGAAATTTGTAAAGTCGTTCATAAGTCGACTAGTAACCCGAGAGAATAGGAATTATTTTTTATAAATACGAGTACATAGATATATAACGGATAAACATTAAGCGACAACTTCAGTTTTCTCATATTTTCACAAGCGAAAAAGTACTATTTTAACGATTATAAGATTTCAACATATATGTAATTGATTCCAGCTGTAATTAAAAGATAATTTAATCAATTAACAAACTCATTCATTTTATAACTATATACTATAGTACTTGGGAGATGTTCTCATAGTCATGAGCGACAATATGCGAGCAGGGATCAAAAAGTAGTGAGAATAAGATAGAATATAATGACTATTGATAACTTAATAATTTATTTTTCTATATAGTCTCCGACTCTCAACACACCGAGTCCAGTACTAGTTATTATTATATTATATTATATATTACTACATATTATAACATCTCACTATTTTTTTTATCTCTCCTCGTAGTATTGAAAACTGCCTACATAATTTTCGTGAGCTTTTGAAGACCTCTAAAGATTCAATCCACGTACACATAAAAATTGATCAATATCCATAATGACGCGACTGAAGGCGCACGAAGCAGCTGCATTTTATTTTATTATGAGATTTTGCAATTCTCGAATGCAAAAGACGAAATTTCGTTTGATCGAAAATTATATTGAAAATGTAATATGCAAGTTTTATTCATAGCATTTTCAGGTTTGCTGACGATATTGTGTAGATATCGACATTCTTTGCATTTTTATTTGCGGTCTAGTGAAGACCCGATGGTTCGTTCGTATTTTATTTATCTACAAAGTTTTTGCTGCCAAAGAAACCTGAGATACTCCTAAAAAATTTAAATACGTCATTAAGACTGACCATTGAATTAGAATGGGTCCTAGTGTAAGCGGTTTTATTTTGGAGATTAGCCAGAACAAACAAACACTTTTAAAACTGCTTTTAACTGTGTCTTGTTAAAAGTAACAAACAGACATTTCAGTTTCTTTATTTCTACAAATATCAAATATTTCAGCAGTCTTGAAACTTCATCTCTTAAAACTTTGGTAAATATATATTTATTTATTTTGTAGTTTCTTGTAGTTTTGTCATGATCAGTCATTATAAATGTCTAGCCGTCATTATAAAACATGCAAGTAAATGGAAATTAAAAGCTCAAAAAAAAGCTGTTCAGCACCATTCTACCCGGACAATGTCGTTAACGCTAGTTAGAATAGAATAAATTGAAGAAACAATATTAAAATAAAGTGTTGAATTTTATTAAAGTGCACATTTTATAAGTAGACTAAATCAAGATAGTTTAATTTTCCAAGAACATAGTTAACCTCTTGTAGATGCAATTTTCCCAAACAATTTCCACTTTATTATACTCAAGGGTGCATAATATAGCAAGTTAGAAACATAAAACAACTTTTAAAGCGAATTTCAAACTATGTCAGTGGCGAAATAACCTTTTTTTTTTAATTTCGCGTGAAAACGCGATGAGAATAAGGCATTTGTTACTTAGTAAAAAAAATATCAATAAGAATAATAATTGTAACGAATTCGTAATGATACATTGAACATGTAAAAATGGAAAAGTATATGGATGTAAACTTATCTCTGTACGTCGTATGTTATTTGTAACGATACCTTGTAGTCGAATTTCGACAACTGGCGAATAGTAGTATAATAAAAATTATTAAAGTATTTGTTATATTACGATATTTATCATCTAAACACTAGCTTCTGCCAGTGGCTGCGGTCGCGTTCATTTAGATTTTTACACCTTGAGTTACATTATTGCACTTTTAGTAGGGATCACTAATTTTGTTGAAAATATACTATAGCCTTCCTCGATAAATGTACCATCCAATAGTGAAAGAATTTTGCAAATAGCACCAACGGTTTCTTGAGATTAGCGCGTTCAAACAAACATACAAACTCTTCAGCTTTATAATATTGGCATATATTTTTGTCGTTTCTAAGACAGTCTATAAAACTAGGCGCTCTTATCCATTAAAAGTAGTTTTATTAATACAGGAATATTATTTTTTATAGTTCTATCTGTAAAACTCTTCAACCACTCAAAAATGTATCCACGGGAAAACAATTTACTACGAGCGTCGAACCGCAAAATGGTGAACTAAAAATTTACCGAAAAATATAAAGTTTTACGAGCAGCCACTGTGAGGGCTAAGCGTGTATTTTATTTTCATTTACGCCGTGAAAATTAGTTTCCATGACGAGTCTTTGAGCGTTACTGTACAACCGATTTTTTTATAGTTTTATATAGGTGAGAAATGAGGAACTTATTGAGTATAATAATCATGTTTTTAAAAAGATTTAATGAATAATTGAAACTATTTATTATTAAGCTTAACATATAAGTTATTAGTTACATTGGTTGCGAATTTTACCACCATAGTTTTCGATACGAAATGAAATTGTATATATAGGCTTGATGCCAATGCTATAGTTTTGTGTCTTGGACTTAATTTTGTGACACAGCCGTGAGCCAAGGCGTATTTTTTTTTTGTCTTGGCCTGAAGCTTCAATTTATTTATATATAAGAAGTAAAAAAATATATGTAGAGACAACATTATTAAGAAATAATAAATGATTTCAAAAGAGTTTTGCATATTTCTTACGATTGAGCGATTATTTTAAAAGGGAAATCTTAAAAATGTTTTTACTATGCATGTAAAATTTTAAAGTATTTTAGAACTTCTTTACCAGAAAACGAAAGCTGGCGCTTCTGTTGTCTGGACTACGGAACATTGCAGTCTCAGCGTAGATCCTGGCTTCAAATACTTCTCCGTGGGTCCCGATATTTGCGCACGAGCCTCTGAAAAAAATTAAAACAGTGGAACGCGTAACGGTTGCTTATTAACCTAAAGATTCTATAATGATTTATTGTTATGCAATAATATTTCTGGCAGACATTTTTATAAAACCATGAAATTATGGAGTTTTATATTTTTTAAATTATAACAACTCAACTTTTTTGTATATTTTTGTGCTAATATAAATATGTACAGCATCGTATTTAGAGTACAATAACGGAGGAATACATTTCTGTGTCTATTTCACAAACACCTTTTCTTTAATAGCAAGTATGCGATTCATTATCTACCTAGTCTAATTAAAACAATATTTAATTTTCCACTCTATTAGAACTTACAGTGCTAAAAACGCAATGTACCTCTGAAACAGTTAGGCCTCCATTAAGGTAAAGTTTTAAAAGTCAGAGGTTAAACAAAGTTACGCTCTATGACTATTCATAACTACGACGTTGGAAAAGCGAGTTTTCCTGACTCGACAAAAGCTATTGTTTCATTTTCCCAATCGAATTTTGCCATCGTTAACTGAAGCCTGAAATGTAAGCTTAAGCTCAAAAATGTCATTATCCGATGCAATTTTTTTCGATTAGTTTTAAAAATACAATACATAAAACAAAAACTGCACGTTTATTTAGTGATGATTTACTTATAAAAAGTCTACAATCTAAATATTGAAATTGAGTTAAATATTTAAGTCAAATTTATAGTTCGTTAAAGAAATTTTTCTTGGTTGTCTGCAAAAGTTAAAACATTTACCGAAATTATTTTTCACACAATTGTTATGTCAATGCTCTTGTGAAACACGCTTTGGGAGATTTTTAATAGGCGTATAAAATATTTCTTGCGCTAAATAATTTAAAAAAGAAAACATCAACCATCACAAGGTTTAAGCATTAATTTATATTCATACGAAATTTTAATTATTTTTGGGTCAAGTTGTTTCGCCTCAGGCTTTCGAGGGTTGAATTTTTAATTCTTTACGAAGATTCTTTGACACCGTTTTGGTGTTAGTGAAAGCCTCCCAGGAATTATCTTATAGTGAAATATACCTAGTCAGGGAAAGGAGATGTAAGGGGTATTTGTTGTATGATAATGGAAACGTTACATCATTATACATGTAACTATTTTAAATTGCCTCAAATACTTTTTCATTATAGTATATTTCACAGATGTCTGACAACCGTTTTGCTCCGATCAGATGTTCTGGCTTTTCAATATATGCAATCTTTAGATATTAAAGTTTAATACGTAAAAATATTAAGCTGTCTCAGAATAATTTTTAAAAGAATTTAAGTGTCGCTTTAGCACTCTGTCCTGTTATCCAGCCTTGGATTTTAGTATTTTGGTCTAAGTTAAAAATGTTTTCAGCACAACTTACAAATGCTCAAAAAAATTGCAGGTAGATTCTGCTCTCTTAATATAATAATAGAACTCACCCACAACGTCTAAATGCAGAAATATGCTTGTCGGAGGATGAGATGAAACTTGACATTCGTATAGGCCAGCGTCTCGTTTTTGGACGAAACGGACTTTCAAAGTCCAATCCTAAAATAAAAGACTAGATTATTTCATATTCTAATTCTTCAAAAGTGAAAAAAAAAAATACTTCTTATAATAATATCTGGCACCTACCCGTGAGTCACATCAAAAATAGATCTAATATTTTGGTCAGAATAAACATCAAACAGTCTTAAAAACAGTTACTGTATTACTGTTTAAGGTAGATTTGGATTTAATAAATATTTATATAAAAAGAGTGTCGACTGTAAACCGATTAAGAAGGAACATGAGACTAATAATATTGTGCTTGAATAAAACGGTACTAGTTTTTATTACCTCTGAATGTTGCAAGTGTATCGCTTGGAACCTTTGATCTGAACTGTAAGTTGTAAGGCCTACAGTCAGTAAGTGATAATCTTTTCTTCGAATCCATGACACCTGTAACAAGGAAAACACAATGATATATAGGTTTCTATTGATAATACGAGTATAATTTCAGTTGCCATTTTTAAAACTTTCCCTTTCTAAACTAATTTCCAATACTAAGCCAATAAATAAACAAACAATTTTAATCTTTATACCTGTGAATCAATCGTTAATTTACGTTCAGGACCTAAAGTTTCTGTTTCGAATTTCACGGTACAAAATAAAACAAAAACTAGATTGAGCAATCTGTCTGAAATGAGATATGCATTGTGTAATTGCTGCGAGGGGTTTTAAAATACATGCACTTATTAAAGCCCATTCAAGACAGACGGAGTCACAGTCACATTAATATAAGTATGGGTATTGATAATAGTTAAGTCACAAATTAAAACATTAACCTTAAATAAATATTTAATACCGGCATGTAACGGGTATTAGGGGATCGCACCCGAAAACGAAGACAGATCTTACTACTCATGACACCTTTGATGATGGTACGAAAAAAATATCGATTCTGACTAAAAAAACATACTTTTAAACGTTTTAATAGCATTATTTCGCTCCATCATGTTAGTCCAGCTGTTTTTGTTATCATGCTTCATTGCTAGTTCTTTTTTTTTTAGTAAAGTCACGTAATTTTTATGAAACTTTAACTGTACTAACACGATGAGTGTAAATAATGCTAATGGAGCATTTAAGAAAATGATTTTTTAACTTAGGATCGAATTTTTTCCGTACTATCATCAACGGTGTCATGAGTACTAAGATCTGTCTTCGTTTTCAGGCGCGGTCTTCTAACACCCTGTATAAAAGCAATAATTGTAAAATTTACACGAATATAAAAAAAGCAGGTAGGATCAGATTCTTGCAAAAGTTTTTAAAAGAAATACTACCTTTCTACAAAAGACACAAATCCCGAACTGAACATATTTCTCAATATAAGCAACATGGCACTGCACTTAGTTCTAGCGGCATTATGGTTAAGACAAATTGTCGAATAAACGGCTTCCGTCCGAAAACAGCCGAAAGGACAGATAATAAAAGTAAAATTATATTCTTTTCTACTTTCTGACGCATTCTTTGTTATAACTATGCGGTCGCGATTCCCGCCGGGTCTAATTATGACATAGTAGCGGGGACACGCGATTTTGTCCTTGTTGATTATATGTTTACATGATGTTGTTAATAAAATAAAAAATAGTCCAAACAACTCCTAATAACATTAACTGTCTGCCAGTGAATTTATTAAATTGGCTCACACTTTTAAGAAATTCACCTAGAACGAAGCATAGAAAAATTTGTTTTCCGATAGCAAGATGTTTAACAGAGAGGACCAGTTTGTATCGGAAAATAAAATTGTCGTTTTTTAGTTTTTTCCTCTTAATTTTTCCATATTTTTCACCATTTAAACCTTCTCTGGACCTTTATGAACATTTTAAGACAACAATTAGCCAAATTAGTCCAGCCGTTCTCGAGTTTTAGCGAGACTAGCGGTCAACAATTAATTTATATATATATATATAGATAACTGTATATAATTGGATGATCAATGAAAAATACTGTTATTAAATGTTAAAAAAACGATACCTCAATTTTAACATCTTTTTAAGTTAGGGTTTAATTAAAGTTATTAATTAATAAAGCTCTTAAGCAAAGCTTGTGATTGATAATTAAGAAAGATGTCAAATTATTTTAGTTTTTAAAATGATTTACCAGAATACTTTAATAGCTATCATCGTTAAATATAATATTTAGGCGAAGGCAATGGTACTTAAAATATTCGTTTTTCCTGCTAATATAAGCGTTGCGCCAATTTCAAATATAAAGAACAATATACACTTCGCGATTTATAAGTTGTCAATTTTTAACACCAGTACGTGATGTCTATCATAATGAATGTCTTAACAAACAAAGCTGTCGCTTATCAAGGCCCGAATTGTTATACTGCTATTTAATTTCACTACAGGCAAAAGTTTTCAATCTACTATGTTCTAGATCCGGTGGGAATAGAACCTTAGGCTTTGATACTGTGGTTTCTACCAGTAGGTACAGTATACACCCATTAAGTACTTTTTAAAAATGTGCTTTTTTAAGTATGTATATTTA
Source organism: Hebomoia glaucippe (assembly GCA_025727935.1). NCBI lineage: Eukaryota > Metazoa > Arthropoda > Insecta > Lepidoptera > Pieridae > Hebomoia > Hebomoia glaucippe. The sequence continues at coordinate 11,512 of JAOSYY010003622.1, forward strand.
AGTACAGTATAGTATTAATACATTATCTATAGGTCAAAAAAACATTAAGACCACTGTATTTAACTGTATGCAATAACGTCATATTTTTTATTTCATTGCCTATAAACGACTGTTGGGATAATTGTTACAATACATAAGAGTATATATACTTTAAAAAGTTTTCGACGGTTTTTATCAGTTCCATCATTACTGGTCAAGTCACAAATTTTAACTTTTCAATACATGTTGTAATTAAAACAATATTCAGTTCAGGGCAAATAAATTCGCTAACGATCTATTTAGATTGTGATCTACGACCAAAGTTATAAGAACTTCAAAACCCAAATCATAATTTTATGCACTAATAAAATACGTAAGATTGTGATTTATTAGTATAAGGGTGCATTGACTTTTGCCTAGATATAAAAATGATACTAACGAAAACAGAAACCATTTCTATTCAATAGAAAACATCCGAGCGTGCGCAACCCGCTTTAGAAAAAGCAGCGTTTCCACAAAGTATCGTAACAGTTTTAGTGTCCTCAATTTATTTTTAGATATAATACTTTTCTTCGTAAAAAAAAACTAATGACGTAACGTATCCTCTACATTCGCCATAAAAGCACAGAAAATAAAAATTGTATGAAAAAATATATCATTTTATGGGCGTTTTAAAAATGATGAGGGCTTTTAAACCAGTGACATAAAAAAGCTCTGAACTGTAATGAATTCTCATCATGGTTTTGTTAAACATAGCGGCAGCCCAATCGTAAAATGTTATGTAACATTAACGATCTTACTGAGTAATTTTTGCATGAATTTTAATATTTATTGTAATTCATCTATAAAGACGTTTCTGTACTTCTTACTCATATAAATTCTAACTTTTTTAAATATGATGCTTTAATGAACTGGAAATCCTTAAAACATAATTCAAAGTTTTCACTATACTCAATTTGAACGAGGATAATACATGTTTTCTAATATTTTCCGATCATAGTAACAGAAAATTTTCCCCAGCTTAAAAACTCGTAAAGGCCTACTTTAATAAAATTATCGTTTCTTTTTTAAAGTTTCAAGAACACTTAAAGATTTAAGAGTAGATACGTAGATCGTTATATTACTGTTTCAATCAAGGTATATTTTTGAAACGTTTTCAATTTGTTAACGTCATAATATCTAGTAAACCGGTTTTAATCGGTTTATTCAGTCCACAAATGTCATCGTCACATGTTATTTAAGATATAAAACTTATACAAACTACGTTGTTTGATAATTATTGAATGATATAATGATTATTTTATTTTTATTACCATCCAATTATTGCGTTCCTTAACCTTTCCTTATTCGAACAAAATTTATGCGTTCTACATGTTTGATACTCAACAATGCCCAGACCTTCAAATTACAAACTTATTTAACTTAACACTGTGAGTGACCCGCGGTTTTACTCGTGTCAATATTATACATACACTATTTCAAGAAAAAAGGGTGATAATAGTAATAGTAATAAGGTTGATAATGACATTGCCTGTAACATTAACTATATGCCATTCAAATTCTCGTCAAAATGAGTACAGCTGTTTGGGCAGTCACACAATGAAAATTTTTGGTAAATTGTGTTCTTATATAACATATCATATATATTTGCTTATATTTAGGAAACGTCTGTTATTTTGGTATTAAAAACAGACACAACAATGTTATTTATTTTTAAATAATATAGGCTTGTTGAACGCGCAAGACTTCTAAGTCGTTAAACCTTCAACGTTCAACCACATACTACGCTTCAAAATGTAAAAATTAATTTTGAATATTAAAAGCCGGTTCTCTTAAAACCGGTTATCACAATTTAGCAAACAGAATCACCGTCACATTTAAATTCAGCTCGCAAAGCATATTTAAATCTCTAAAAAGCCAGGACGGTAAAGTTTTATAAAAGCGTAGTTCTAATTACACATTTTATATAAAAAGGCGTTTGTATGCCATGACTCATTAGCCAAATAAGGGTAATTTGAAGTTATTAAACGAAGTCCTACGTAATTTGTTGCCATTTTGCATTAATGTCTCGTGTTTTATGTGATATCTGTAAAATCCTTTTTTTACACTTACATTTTTCATTACAGGCATTGAGAAAGTCACTTGGTGGATTCCTGAATAGGTAACTAGCAATGTATCGCGGTTTGACTCGCGTTGATTTAAATTATATATTGTATTGATAATGAAATAAATGGAGCCTAAGTTACTCCTTATAATGATTTTCATCACAATCGGTCCGGCTGTGTGCACATAACAAACATTATATACATTGTACATATGTTATAGGCTTCAGTATTATTTATTAGTAGATTCAATTTAATGTCTATTTGTATAAAAGTATGCATGATATCGAAAATATCTAGGCTATGATAATATTAATTTTATATATTTATTCCCTCACATATTAATTTACTCATTATAAATTATAATATGTGCTCGAAACTTGATAAAATGCATTATGCATATCCTATGCTAATGTGTTATGAGATGGGTTTGGTGGGATATGATTAGCTTTATTATGTACGTAGGTAAAAAAGGTTTAGCTCCTGAGTCGTCGTCAGCTAAAATATACAAAATCAATTTTTTTTTGTTGCATAGGAAGGCGAACTAGCATACAGATACAGGTGGTAAGCAATTTCTGTAGAAATAAATTATTATGTAGATAGCACGTCATCGGTAGAAATGCGAATTTACAAAAATACGTTTTAATTTACTGACTGCTGACACCAAGGGGCATATGAAATATCAATATTTGTTTTGCAGGTCTCTAAATCATATTACAAATGATCCAGTAGACGCATTATTATAATAATGAATTCATTTAATGAGTGCTTTAGTAAATGATAATCAAAATGTTGACGGCTCTCATCAAGAATTTTCCCTAATAAAATTAAACGCTAACATAATTCTTGAGGTGTAAAAAGCAATGTTGTAATTAAAAAGGAAACTTATTAATCACAGGACTTTTAACTTTATACCGAAGTAAAATACAGTTTTAATTTCCTTATTATAGTCGACAATAAAATGGAAATTAAAAATTCTCATAATCCCATTTTTGAGTAATAGGCAATTACGTACACAGGGTAACCCCTGAGGCCAAAGTCGTGTTAATTTACCCTTAATCACTTTATGGGTAATATTTTTTACTCAGGCTAATATTTTCATAATAGTATTAGGTTAATTTTGTTCGTAACAAAAGGTTGGTGAAAAAGTATAATAATTGTTTGAAGAGTCAAGAGTATTAAATTATTCTTATTTTTTATCTTGTTTTTATTGAATAGAAACAGATGATAAGGCTGTAAGGCAGCAAATTATGGGTGCTTAATGGTTACTCCTCGTATTTCACTATAATGAACAGTGGTTTCCAAGTGGATTGAAAGTTTTGTAATAGCCAGTTCAAATAATACAGACCGTTAGCCTCTTAACAAAATAGGGCACACGTAGATTAACTTTAGTTCGCAGCCAGAATATCCGTGATTTTGAATTTTTATGAATTCACGTGTGCAATACTGTATTATTTATCAAAATCGGTTGAGGCGATGAGTAGTTATGGTTGGAAAAATAAATTTACATGCATACAGGTCCAACATACTATAATCCTTTTGGCTTCGATGTAGTACAAGGAAATTATGTTAGCCATTAGTTTTATTTGTTTATTTATTTACAAAATCGACTTACAGACACAAGCCCAACCTTATTAAGTGAAATTGCCATAACTGAAACCTTTGTGAGTTCACTCAGTGATGAATGAAGTACGCATTCATGTACAGTATTAATAATGTGTAAGCATTTTATTAAAGAATATTTTTATGTAGCTTTGTCCTGACCCGAGGAATCGATACCAGCTGCGGTGGATGTCGCCTGCAAAGATATCCATCGGAGTTGTTGATCCTTTGAAGTACATATGGATGTTCGTCCCTTCCCCTTTAACAGTCTAATTACGTACATGGTCAGCGACAACTTCCTACGCACTCCAAGTTCAAAATATCCCAATGATCCCAGGATGCATAGTTTTAGATGTTAGACTTTGTATGTCGGTCGTATAGAATGTGAAAAATATAGAAAATTCTTAGATCATGTTGTTTTTTTTTGTGAAAATTAACAACAACGAAACCGATACAAAAGTATATCTGTCGTTAACTGTTGTAATTAAGTGAAGAGTAATAGTCTTTTTATTCACTTTCAACAATTAGTTTTAATTTTTACTTGGTTTACAGTTAAACCTCACTGAAGAAATAATTTAGCGCGTTCAATTCGTTAAGAACCTCACTGGCTTTGGGGATCACGACAAAGTTCCAGAAGGGTCTCTAAGGGATCAGAGACGTTTTAATTGAAAACTTGAATCATACCGCTGTCTCCTTCCTACAGACAAGTTAACTAATGGCGAGAATTATGTATGTACCTATTAAGATACATTATAAGTTATCAAAATTTATTCGAAGCATTATATTCCCCCATTTTTGTCTACTTCGGTGTGCTGTCGCAGGCAGACTGACTGACAGATGACATTTATATTTCATAAAATTTCGATACACGTGCCGTCAAATAAATTGTTTGAATCGATATCAAACGGCGAAATGACAAAGTGGCCAGTTCTTTTTATACAAATGATTTAAACTCTTGAGATTTTTATTTTATAAAATAATATACTTTTATTTAAATTTTACTATTTATTAT
>JAOSYY010003622.1:16306-29220 GCA_025727935.1 Hebomoia glaucippe
TATTTTGTTTTCTCGCGTTTCACCCAACCACATGTAAACATACTTCTGGGGTAGTAATAATACGGAACTAAACTATAGAATCTCAGGAAATAAGTTGCGATTTTATTTTGATCATTATTCTTTATAAGTTTAAACTGTGAAAGACTCCGACGTGTCTACATCATTAAATACGGAGCCGTATTTTGGATTTTCTTTTTTATCATTTAAATTTCTATTTTTATATTAACCATTAACTTATCTGTGTTGTTTAGTTTTTCTGACCTCATGTCTTATTACCAAATATAATTTTGAAGTAGTTATATATATGAAACTTTATTTGCAATTATTGTTATTTTTACAGAACAACGCATATTTAGTTCTATAAAATATATACTTAACGGAAATATTAAGTTTTTCTTCAAATAAGAAAGCTTTTTGTACTATAATTACTGAGAACTAAGTTCAGAATTACTTTAATATCATTATACACCTCCGAACTTTTATCTAATGGAAGGTCGTAACTTATTCAAAAGCTAGCGGTTAGGAAAATAAAGTTGTTGACAGCTCCCAAAAGGTATTATAATAATAATTAATTCAGTTATCGGTGAAATTTCAAAAGTAATTATAAGTTAGGTAAGAATATTTTTATCATTTCACGTGTAGTTTTTTATAAGACAAATATTTTTTTTACGATACAAATGTAAGAGAATATACAGTTTACGTCTCCAAGATCAATAGATCTAGGAGACGCGTTGCCAACCTTAAGGCTTTAGCCATATCACATTATGGGTTATTTAGTGATGTTGTGTTGCCAGGCTTATTGATCTTTATAACAAGTAAACGGAAATTGATGCGAGGATAGAAAAAAAATCAAAAATAGGCAATATACAAGATTGATCATAGTATACTCTTATAAACTGTATATTATTTTATATATTTAATGTATATTATATTATAGTAATATATTTATAAACAAATTTTACTTTGATACGATATGAAGATGTATGTAAAAGTTGACTTCTAAAAGATTATATTTAATTGTTTGTTAGTTACAAGTGTAGCTAATAAGAGTGTATATAAACTATAAAACATTTTAACATCAGATGTAAATAATAAGTGTTCTTGACGCAAATTTTAAATTATACTTATTACAGGTCTTTATTGTAATTTTGGCTCTGCTGAACTTCTTTGCCATATATAATTTAATTACACCAAATATCTCGTGCTCCTCGCATAATATTCTTGAAAAGGACACCAGGTTTTATTTAAAATTTCGTGATAAGGTCAAGTCTGGCTCAATCCAAGGCTAAGCCTATAAAATTGTTATTTCGAATCAAATTCGCTTTTGGAATATCAATAAAACATAAATGCTTTGAGATACCTATTAATTAGGGTATAACTTAGCAATACAAAGGCAAAAGGAATTTGTAACTAACGTAGGGTCATCACCAGTTATAGATGTTAATTTTAATTAATATCAAGATATAACATCCTTTGTGTGAAAACAAATAAAGCTCAAATTCGTTTGATGTTACAATTTTGTAATAAAAGCGCTTTTCTCTGAGGTATTCAAGTGTACTCTGAGGTACTTTCTAAATGAAAAGATTGTTTGTTTAAGAATAATTTTTGAAAAGGCTATGACCTTTTGGCAGAGAGCTTGTTTGATCCTTTCAAATCGAAAAGAGAATGTTTATTTCTGGGTTTTATTTGTTTTGTACGAGGAGGTTAATTTAATGGTAAATAATCATCGCTGTCTATTGACAATAAGGTTTGTAACTGTTATCCTGAAAAATGTTCTTAGCAAAATTTATTGAAATTCTTGTTTGTTCAAAAGCTCATGTCTCCAAACTCTATAACATAAGATTACGTATTGACAGATTTCATCAGTTCAATTAAGCTAACTCCCAGTAGCGACTGTTACTTTATTGATTGCACATACTGTCTAGCCGTTATACGTACGCAACCTTCCTTATTTCAAAAGTTCTTAACACACTCTTTTATACGTTAGAAGGAACAACAAACGAGCATACAGTTCATCTATACTAAGCGATTCTTGTCGCCCATGGAAATCTCTAAGATCAGTAGAACTAACAAAAGCTTTGACAACCATTAAGGCCTTTATCATTTTTAATGAATTTCTGTTGTCGGCCTTATTTATTTTTATTTCGAGCATTCAGAGATTTATAGACTAAAATTGAACTTCACGACATTTTCTACCAATGACATATTTTTTGAAGGAACTTTATTTCCGCCCGTTGTAAAAACAAATATTTGTAAACATATTAGATTGTATGCCTGGTAAACTTAAGTAAACTTCTAAATTCTACTTCGGTTAGTTACTCTTGTCAATAAAAGGAATAATTGTGAAATGCTGTGATACCCATTCTGACTTTAGCCTATTCTCTACTGCACAAAGTTAAATTCTATAGAGATTTTATTAAAAAGTTAACAATCATAAAGTGAATCATCTCGTCTTTCAATAACTAATATAAAAAAACACAGAATTTGCAAAACTTCAGTACAGTAAACTTACGATTCCATCACCGATATTTCTTATCACACAAGGCAGGAGGGCTGTGGATCCAGTCTGTGACGTAACGAGAGTGTTGTTCTCTGTCGCAAAGTGCTTCTCAAGAGTGCTGGTATAGATGTCTTCTAACGGTGGAAAGGACACTGTTAGCTCGTTGGAGTCATCTCTATCAGTTGACGGAGGGTAAGTTGATCCTGAAATAGATATTATGATCAGATTTTGTTATTAGCATATGCTTAAAAATCATTTGATGGTAGATTTTATAGAAAGTTTCTCAGGGATAGTCGAACTTTAACTATTGGGAAAAATACTAACAAATATTAAATTCATTTAAATATGAATATTTTTCTAAATTATTGAATTTATAATCATTAAATTGTAAATTTAGTCTTGTTTATAAGTTTTTTGCAAAATAATTATTTTCACTGAAACTCAGATACAACTGTCGGTTTTCCATTCAATTTATTACCTTTTGAAACACCATACCATTATGAATATACCATTCATCTAAAAAACAAGGTGTCATTATTTTCACCTACGAATATCGTTCTGATTTATGAGAATCAAGACGTTTTCATTACAAATATAGGAATTAATTAGGAATGAATTTAATTTTCATGAAATAACTCAAAATGATAACTAACTATACAGCTTAGTGATGTATTATTCTTATGATAAAGCGATATGATAGATGATACTATGTACGAATATGTAATTTGGATACAATGCAATAATCTGGTGTCTTCGAATTAATCTTATGGATGAATTATCAGAAGTTAAACTTTTTTTTATAACATGATAAAGTAATAATATTCATAAGAATATATGTTTCAGTATCCATGGACATGGACATCGCCCATGGACATCTTCTACATTAATAGATCTAAAAGACGATTTGCCAACTTTAAAACCTTAGCCTTTTTACATAATTTGTAATTTTTAGTGACTACTGCTACCGGCCTTATTTATTTTAATTTAGAGTATTCGGAAATTCATAGCCCGAATTAAAACTTGCACGGCACTTCACGACTTTTCCGTCTATAAACGGTAGGATTACCGTTCATAGATGGAAACGTCGTGAAGTATTAAATATACTAGCTAGGCTATAGCTAGGCTATAGCTAGGCTAGGCTGTAGGACCATATTTAATACTCAAAAATACCTGTGTTTTTGATCCTCGTCCGGCCACAGGCAGCCCATACCCGAGGCAGAATACACATCACAAATATGAAAATGCAACTGGATTCCGACCGAGACTCGAACCCGGTTTATATATAAGCAAATATAATTTAATAATATTCCTTCCAGCAGCAAATATTAATTAATATCAAACCTAATATCATCATCCGATTATTTAAAGAAATCTAAACAACAAATACGAATGTAAAGCTTATTTTTATATAATTCGCTGAAACTTTTAACAAAATTGGAAACTCGAAAGAGGTTCAATTTTATTAAAAGCTATGTCGTGAGAATCTTAAAATAAAGAAAATATAAATGAGACAAAATCGTAGACGTCTATTGAATTTAATAACTTAATGAAAATTCGGTTTGGGTTTTGAAAAGATATTTATTATTCGCATTTTGTATAAATATTGAGAACTTGAGAATAACTTACTTTCATATTGCATATAACTAATGATGAGAAGATAAAAATTTAATGTATAAGATAATAATTTGAGGAAAATACTACTCTCAATTTATAAAACGGAATCTTAAATATATAAACAAATAAAAATCTACATTTAAATAAAACTATATTAGACAAGGTCTATTAACCAAATTTGCTTAAAAATACGTTAGGGTAATACAAGAAGTCTTCAAGTATAGCAGTCGGAAAATGAAAAAAAAATATATTATTTATTTTTATAGAGACTTTTATACTTAAATCCAAAATTGTACACTGTTAGGAATAATAAAAAAGTTTAACAAAATTGATCATTTGTAGTGTATAAGAGAAACATATTTGTAAAAATTTCAATCATTTTTCTTACTTATTATCTTATTCAGATTATCAATAATAAAAGAATCTACAGAAGAAAAAGCTTATACTTTTAAAAAATACAACGGAAAAAGACACATCGTGAGAACACTTTTGACCCGTTTAACAAGTGGTTCATTAAGGCTTTCACGGAGTATGCCTCCCTATAGCCAAATCTACACAATAGAAAAGACATATTTTTAAAATAGTTCATCTCCAAGGTTCTCGAGAGTACCGGATCTTTTCTTTTCAAGAAGCACGAATAAAAAATTCACATACATATTCAATGACGTATTTTTCTTAACCAACCTGTCAGAAATGGTATGTCGTTTTAACTTGTTATCTTTTTGTACTTAAAATTGAAAATTATACCTTCATCGTTCTTTGTTTTTTCTCTGCTTTCTCTTTTATATTATAAGGGACTTAAATAAAATATAATATTGTTTGAAGTATTACTTATGTGTGGAAATAGAAATAAAAATATAGACTTTGACTATATCAAACCAAATATGGCAAAAGGTGGAAATCGTCTCTTCGACCATTCTGTTTAGAGGACACTGTTCTAACTAATTCGATCAGATGAAAGTAAATAATTTACTATTGTATTAATTAATATTATTCTGCTAACACTCTATAAAAACACCCCTTCATTTTTTAAAACCCAAGAAATTATTTTATTCCACGTCCATCTCAGTTTTTTATAAGAAGTTTCTGGATCTTAGATTAAACAAAGCTACGCCAAACCCGACACACGCTTGACCGGTTACATCTACAATTCTAAAAGCTACTTACATACGCAATGTAATCCGCAGCTGGGTGCCAAACAGTTGGTCTTTTATTTTCTAGTGTTGCAACACTGACTGAATTCAAACATCCTTTTGTTGATGTAATTAAGTTTGAGAATAAAATATATATATTTCTCTTCGTAACCAAACAAACATAACTAAGACATGAATTATTCTGTATAATAAATGTATAAGATAGTTGGGTACTTTTGAAGCTATGAAAGAAAATTAAAAAATCAGAGAAAATTTCGCCTCAGCAATAACCAGTTAAAACTAAATAAATGAATAATTCTTTACAGTTTTCTGTGAAATGAATATTACTGTACGAGTAAAAGAACAGAATTTACAATCGAAATAATTGTCATTACACAGACGTGCCAAGGCGAAATCGATAATTTGAAATTCGGCAATCGTTACGAAACGGGGCGATTATTCAATGTTGACACATTGCCTCTGAGAACGAGCTGACCCGTACAACTTCGTCTGTCTCACCTAATATTTTTTGATATACAACATATAAAATATTAAAATTCGAACTGTGCAATATGGATGTTTTCATATGATAGAGTGGCAAACGAGCATAGGGCAAGTGATTAACGTCCACATGGAAATCAGCAAGACAGGGTTCTTGGAAATGCGTTACCGGCCTTTTAATAAGGACTACGCTCGCTTCTTGAAAGCCACCATATCGAATGATATGAAAAACTTCCGGTGAAAGCTGATTACACACAGTGGATATATGACACGGAGATATATGCTATCATAGATATTTTTAGAACTTTTTAATAAAAACAATTTTGTTAGACATGATTGCTGCTTAACTGTAAACGATTACATAACGCACACAACCGAAGCTCTTAAGTAGAATTTATTTTCCCCTGATTTTGTAAGTGTTCCATTGACACCCCACTCTTATTCGCCAAAGCATTATGTTATATAGTCTACAGTCTTCCTCGATTACAGGAATTACCAATACTGACAGATTTTTAAATTCGAACTATTCGCATTCAATTAAATAGATTCTTTAGCTTTCTAGTATTTTTTACTCTACATTTTATTTCAAGATATGACTCAAGTCTCAGTCTGTATTGGCATTGTCAAAATGTATCTTGGCGCCGAAAACAAAGCGTGACATACTTGAAAAAGACTTGATTCCGTTTAAAACAAAGTGGACCAATTACTATATTGATGTACCTGTTATTTACGTAATAGAAAATCTTATAACTAACCTTCACCGGCGCCAATCGCAGTATGGACCAGAAAAATAATGATATATAAACATCTCTGTCCCTCCATGGATACAGTGTCACGGGCTAGCCGCCTGGAACAAAAAAATACGGTTTAGTTATAAGCTGGAGTTTTTATTTTTATTTCAAGTATATGGAAATACATAGACTAAAGTCAACATGCCCACTGTATATCAGTAACCACGTATAAACTGTCGTATATCCGGAGGGAATACCGGTATTTTATTACAAGTTTGATAATTAATTAATAGAAATACAACAAGAAAATTTCATTGGAAAATAATGAATGTTAGACACAGCATTAGACCAATCTAACTATCCGTAACAAGAAATAGTATTTTTAAATAACAATCAAGCCAAAAATCTGTCAGTTGCCAAAGTTTTATTCTAGACAGTAGTTTTCATTTCAATATAAAAATATTTCAAAAGCAGTGTCCTACAATAATGCCATGAAACTTTTAAAAAATATTCCGCGACATGCCATTTGAAATCAAGCATATTTCCACAAATTCCCTTTGTATTCAAAAATTCTTTGTCCTGTTCGATGTTAAAATTACAAATAGACAACTGATATTTTGTCAAAGCCATAAATATTTTCAAAAAATTCATACGATTTTTTAATGCTTTATTTTCCAAGGAAATTATTTTATTAACTTCTATTATTGTCAAAATTTTACTAGGACAGGTGACTGACATACGAGCATACATTATAAGTTTTATATAAGCTAAAAAAATTCAGGGTAGGCCACAAAATAACACATATCTGGTCGATTCGAGGTAATGGCCCAGCAGTGCGGCGAATATAACTTGATATTGAAAACGCTAAAAACTTCAAATATTTGTACGCACCATCCATCATATAGAGTCTGTTCATATAAAATGTATACTTCGTTGTTAAATTCATAACTGTTTTTTTGGTATCGTTGTCGGTTAAAATGCTCACTGCCGGATGTCAGAGGTACAAAAGTTACATAATCAAAGCAGTCTAACTTTCAAAACGAACGCAATTGTTCTGTCGACTGCAAGTCCTTTGAAACATCAACGTCTGTTCTCTTTGGTTTAAAGGAATTAAAATCTATGGATTAGTCAGTTACGGATGTTTTAAAATCTTTGGATTAGTCAGTTACGGGCAGTCCTAAGAACCTTTTTTAAGAATATATCCTTAAAATTTATATAATTAATTGCAGTAGTATTAAATATTTTCTTATTATTATATAAATGTTAACAAGTTATTATTAATAGTTGATGCAATTCATTTCAAGTAATTCTCGACTCAAAAATATAGCTCAAAATCATTTCAATAGCTTGCAAAAAACAAATCGCACCTTAATAGATAGACAGACCACAACGTCAGTGGTATAAAATTCCTCTTTTCTAAGATTAATAATTAAACAAGATTATTATACACCCAAATCTCAAAATCTAAATTATTGTGTATAATCATTAAATAAAATACATTCAGGGTAATCTAAAGCAAATATTGCCTTTATAAATTCAAGGTTCAAAGTTTGAATTTTTAATTGTAAATAAAAAATTTTGTGTTCCTCTCAATTACACCCAAACAAGTCTATGTTCTAATTAATTTCTTAATAATCACACTGGTAATCAAACAATTGAGACAAAAAACAAACAAGACAAAGCTCTTCCAAACAATTTCTGTATTTCCGCTTTGCCAATCCAAGTTTATAATCAAAATTGCCAGTGATTTCGCATTGAAAATTATTTTCCTTCCGAAGAAATACCGGTACTACATGACTGCTAATTAAGAGATCACAACTAAGATTTTATTGCTTTCTTGACTGTTTGGATTGAAGTTATTGTAAGAAACACAAAAATCGTGACGCCTAATCGTAAAATCTTCAAATCATAACTAAAGTGATCTTCAAGTCACATTTAGAATCGAAGCTAGACCGATTCGTCTCTTTGGGAGTTACAAAATCACAAATGTCCCCACAACCCATTAGGTCAAGACGTATAATTTTTGAACATTCAGATTATGTTTGTTATTCATATTTGTAAACTTCTACAAATACCATGGCATCTAGATATTAGGGTATAATAAAATCAATGTTTTATTCACAGACTAATTTCTTAGCCTCATATACTGTATGTAAAACTTTTACGATCCAATACATTATTATGTTTACAGCCCACATAATACGTCTAACGCAGTAAATACATATAGAAAAATAAATAACCCATCGAAATGGCGCATAATTCTTCCTTATATTCTTGGAAATACTATTTACGAAACTAGTGGCCGTTCACCAATCAATTGAAAGTAATTCGTTGTGTTAATTAGTTTATTATGAACATTAAATATACATTTATAAGCTTTCTGTAGTTTCCTTTCTAAACTTTAACTCCTAAATTGACTATGTGCACAATAACATTAGTACGGAATCGGAACTTATCGTTTCACATGTATGAGTATTCTTTCAAAAGCCTAAATTAGGACTCAATAATTATTGAAAGCTACCAGTGCTTTCATTCAATAAATATATATGTTTTCAACGAAACTATGTATGTAATTTGTATTTTGTCAATTTATAAATTTATTTATTGTAAACAATGATTAAACCAGTGGAATGGACCACTTAGTTTGTTAGCGGAGAAATAATAAAATCATTTAACGAACAGGTGAGGACAAATAAAAACCTTATCTGCATCTATTTATTTAGAACTAGCGTCAGTCCTGGACTTTGTAGGGAACTAATTTTATTAATTGTCTCTTATCAGAATAAAACTTCTGTTATTACCGTAAATAAATTATGTTATTTTATTTGAGAAAGAGCACACACTTGTAATTGATTAATAAAAACATTCTGATTTAAAAAATGACTTGATGCAACAAAACCCAATTAAATTATAAGTTCTAGTTTAAAAAAAAGAAACACTTTTGTTTAAAGCGTCTTATTCTAATTTAAGGCTTAATTGGACGCAATCTCGTTCGTAATAAAAATATTTTCATTGGTTCGCTGCTTCTGAGAGCTTTCGTTACTTCTAATAAACAGTAAATTCAATTGTTTGTTTGCATAAAAATAATATTAATAAATGATGAAATTCTTAAATACTTGGGTGTGTGATATTTACAGGAAGTTTAGACGACTAAGTTACATATTACATGGCAATATGGTTGATTGTATCAATCATATTCTGTACATCGAAAACATTACAAGAGAGGTATTCTAATTTCGATTTCACTTGGCTTCACTTGTAACTAAAAACTGGACGAATAGTCAAGCCTTGCCTATGGTAACGATATGAAACTTCGAATGACTACTCTTTATAGAATATTTAAAATTTAAATAGTAAATAAAGTTACGAAAGCCGAGTAAGCCCAGGATATAAAATTCTCGAGGACCCGACTACGAACATTTGTAGATATTTCGTTGGTAATAATTAACTTAACGTTTTCATTAACTTCGCTTTCACGGCCTTTTTGTAATAGGATCAAAGACGAGGATCAAGTCGCAATATAATCCTGGATATTGTTAAAATGTCAAAACTGTTTATAGAAAAAAATAAAAGGTTTGTTCAGTGTTAAAATTAAATTTGAAATTAAGTCAGTGTTCAAGTCTATTCTAGTATTTTTAACATCTAAATCTACGTAAATCTACCTTGTCTTAGGCTTAATTAATAAATAATACTTCTAAATACGAATTTGGCGACTCTTACCTCTAATACTAAAAGCAATAGGCACGCCACTATGCCGGTGCGGAAGCAATAGTGGCAGCGAAAAAAATAAGCTCTCAAGTTTCAAAATTTGAATATAATAGAAATAATAAATTGGAACCCAGCTGTTTGCAGTCTGTTGTCTGAATATTTTGTATATTCCTCGGAAAATGTATGGAAATATTTGCATTTTTCAAGAACCGTGTTTATTCCGGGTTACTGAATATGCTTGTTTCTGACTTCAAAATGAGATAATATTATTAAAGAAATTCTTATTTAGATTTTGAAATACTATATAATTAAATGTTTGGGGTCTTTTGGAATATATTAAACACTTGCATCTTTCCGCAGCTTCACTCGCATTTATGTCGATTTTGTCATCCACTTCTAGTTGTCAGTCATATTATTTTTGGGTAAATTCAGTGAATCAGTTAGATACTTTCGGAGATCAGCCCGTATACAGTGGGATAAAAAGGAAAAATGCAGATTTTGTGTTCTATCGCTCTTTTCTGGCCAGACACAATAGTTTTTTAATAAATTAAATATTATGTACAGACACGCGATTTTTAATGATTTGTTATATGTATAGAAGGTATTATTTAAATTACACCTTTAAAAAACAAGCCTAAGCTGAACTCTATTTATTATGAATCATCATATAGATCAAAGGCCAATTATATATTCAATAAAAGATTATTGAATATATAATTGGTTTATATATTTTCGGGTTTTAACACATAATTTTGAACTTCCTAGTCTGTTCTATATAACGGTGTAGTAAAAATCGCTTTGAGTCGGTGAAATATCTTTAAAAAGAATCTGAATCTTTTCCTTCCTTAGTAATTACGGTAACTCTTACTTATGTTACATCATATGTAACAATAAATGCGATTAAAAATACAGAACTAAAACAATAACTGAAAGACACAACTCAAAATGGTCAGCAAGTCAACAGAGCCCGAAATAAATTAGTTAAACTGTGGTCTGAAAACTAAACAAACATGAAATTGGAAGTCGTAACTAGGGATACTTTGTGAAGTTGCGACCACAGAGTAATAGAGGTGTTGGTGGTTTACAACTTTGACAATTCACCGTTATATTTTATTCTGCGTACTTAATATTGGCATAAAGAAAATAAAGTCCCAAACAGGAAATAGATCCAGTTACGATGTCATAAACGAAAAAATGAGATCCCGAATTTTGGGACGGTCATTGAAGCGTTTCTATTAACTTTGAGGAAAATATGATTTTGTTAGTTTTTCACATTTTTTCGAGTTTCACGCAATCGTTTATTGAATAAATAGAATTTGATCGAAAAAAACAGTATATTTTATAAATTTCCTTATTGATAACGTTAAGCTTAAAAGCTGTATGAAAATAAAAGTGCTTCGCAAATAGACGAAGTACTCAACTATTGTCTTATATTATATATAACTAATATAGTCAATCGTTAACTATTATATTCTACATCTATTAATCAGTGTTTGACTAATTGGCGTTTCTAATGACGTGATTTGTAGTGATTATGACATATGGTATCGGTGGTAATGGTTAGTAATCTCTCACTGCACACCATTCAATACCACGAATTTCTATGACTGAGCCATTTTCAATGGATCATTTATAAGTATATACATAAAATAATTATGTCTAACACTTGTTCGCTTCGTTTGTAAATAAATTTACAAAACTATATTTACCCATTTAAAATTTTAAAAATACTTTTCATTCTTAGACAGTTCAACTCTGTAGTTCATTTTAAGTGACCTAATTTACTGACATTATCAATATTATAATAATCTCACTTGTGAAGGAACTTCCGAGATTTCATATATAGAGTGCATAGGGACTGCTCCTGAAAACGAAGACAGGTGATAGTACTAATGACACCTTTGATGAAGGGACGGAATGAAATTTAATCCTGACTAAAAAAAATATTATTAAAATGTTTTTTTTTGCGTTATTTCGCTCCATTATGCTAGTCCAGTTGATTTTGTTAACACGATTCATTGCTGGTTCTTTTTTTTTAGCAAAGTAATGTATTTTTTATGAAACTATCGTTCCATTTAGCTTTACTTACAAGATGGAGCGTAAATAATGCTAATAAAAATGTTAAAATTTGTATTTTTCAGGATCGATTCTTTTTCCGTACGATCATCAAAGTACTATCATCTGTCGTCGTTTTCTGTAGCCGTTCCCAAACACCTGTATATACTCGTATAAATGGAAACTTAACATGTGAAAAAGTGTGTATTCTTTTTTAATCCGTTCACTTTTAATTTTGTAAAGAGACTGTTACTTATCTACGTTATTTTTAAATTAACTTAAAATATATTTTTATGAAAAAGTTAAGGTTTGTCAGATAGGGCCTTCATGGGCTGTGTAATATCACAGGTATCAAATTAATAGAATGCTAGCGAATAAAGGAATAAAATACCCCTATAATGTACCATGTTTACGTATTTGGTAGTAATTAATACAAACACAAAACAATTATTCCAAGCGTCGACTCTAAAGTAAACGAGTATCACTTGTTTTAACCAATTAAGCGCTTGAAGCACACGGCTGGTATAAATTAGTGCAATACAACGCCTGCCTTTTAATTAAGCTCTAGTGTTATGAAAAGTTGACAAGGTATACTACATACCCCGACTTCATACGACATGTTACTGAGAAATTGTAGTTCACATTCCCAAGTGGAATGGTGGATACCCTTCT
>JAOSYY010003671.1:0-33474 GCA_025727935.1 Hebomoia glaucippe
ACAAGAAAATACATGTTCATAGAAATACCGAGCGAATTTTTATTGCTTGAAAAATAATTTGTATACGAAAAGTATAACTGAATGTCAATGACAAATATAAACAATTTAGTGAATATAATAATAGAAAATAATTATAAAACCTCAAGCCAAGAATCATCTAATCTTCTTACATAATGCCAACGAATAATCTGCATCATATCAGATGTGAAGTAAAAAAAACTTATTTAAACAGAAATACAGACGGGCATAGAACTTTTTATCTAGTTTAAATAAATAACAGGTTGGACTGCTCGTTAAACGATGATTCTTAGAAGTAGATACACTTATATCTGTACTAAAATTATAAAGCTGAGGAGTTTTTTTGTTTGTTGAGTTTTGTTGTTTTTTTTTTCAGTATACAGCATTACGCTACGAATAATATGAACAGAGCAGTAGGTATAAATATTGTGAAAACAAGGAAAAATACCTTTTGAAAGTTTCAGTTGTGTAAACGGTTAAAGTTATGAAATATGTATGACGGAATTGTTACTATTAAGAAGTTCTAAAACAAACTCTGCGGTACTAACATATCTATCCTTTAAGGTTGGCAGGCTTGAAGTTTTTAAACAGTTACTAAATTCATACATCTTATGTGACACAATCAAACTTGCGCGTGTGGCTAGCAATTATTAATTTATGATTAGAAGGTATTTAATGTCCGTATCGGGTTCAGTTCAACATGACTACGGTTTACCACTCATGCTAGGAATAGTAAATTATGTTACAGTCTTGCTCCAATTACTCTATGCTTAAACACATCCGGATACAATTTAATCTATCTGAATACTCTGAAGATATGTGGGACTTTGAGCATAAATTATTATAGTTTAAATATTAACACGTATTTTGATCAAAGGGAGACGGGATGATTGATAAACTCACTACTGCTTCATGACACTGTACTGAGAAGCACATTTTATTATGTACTAGCAATTTTAGTAGCTATTATTTCTTAAATAAATTATAATTAAGTCACATTTATAGTTAATTTAGCTAACCTTGAAAGATAATTAATATTATGTCCCAAAACTTATTCTAGAACTGTTTAGAGGAACTATTCCGTCCACATGATTATTTCGTAACTTTAACAGTTTACGCAGCGCACGCTACCCAAGCGATAGCGAATATCAACTTATATTAATTTATCCCGATTTTGCAACATTTCTCATTGATGCCACCTTTTTTATTAATCGCTATGTGATCTTGTATGTCTTATAGCCTTCTTTGAAACCTATCCAATATATATATATACGTAAATTAAGTCAATAGTTCCTTAGATTAAGACGTTCAACCAAATACACAAACTCATCAGGTTCAAAATATTTGCGAGTAATATTGAGCGATAGAATTAAATGAACTAATGCGAATTTGTGTAATATAGATATAAAAATTGTAAATTGTGTAGACAAACAAAAATTGTGTTTCTTTATCGAGTAGGCACACTATATAATACTTTCATATATATTAAAGAAAATTTTGAACCAAGTAGATTTTAAAGATAGTTACGTAGACTATATTACTATTGCAACTGTTTGTATTTTATATGTTTTAAAATGCCGTAGTATAACATTTTATTCGTCTACAAACGTTCCTATTTTATTGCAAAACAGTACTGATTAAAATTCTTCTTTCCAGTTTAGCCGAAGGAATGAAACTAATCGTGAATTTATCCCAGGTAAGTGGTTTCTTCATTACCGTTGGAAATTCCAAAATATACGCTAAGTATACAACATCCAACATTCTTAAGTTTTTACAACTGCTACTTGAATATAATAGATATTGGACACCTCATTGAATGTTATTATTATGAGTATGTATAGTAAAATAAACAAAAGTGTACAAAAACAATTTTCAATCACACTCCTATGTTTTTTAACCTTGAATATATAAGAGGCGTATTTTAAGTCTTTGTGTTTATTTGTCTAATCGTATATCTGTGGCATTTATGGTTCCTGAAAGAATGGGTCGAATTTGATGCGTTTTAATTTTTAGCACAATGGAAATTCGCTCAAGCCTTTCATTATAGGTTTTTGGGAGTTACTTTTAATTTTTTATCTTATTTTACCGAATATAGGACCTCCTATAAGCTTATTAAAAACTGCAGTAAAGTGATTATTATTAATAAAGTATTAGTAATTTCACGGTTAGTAGAACTGAATTTACGATTTCCGAATTACTCCGATAACTTTATGCACAAATATTAGATTCTCGAGTCTATAATCAATATACTCTTGACTCTGAATCTTGATTGAGTTCGTTTGTTAACACTACCATTGAATTCGTGTTTATTTATATAAATGATTTAATCGTAGGGAAAATCCCCTAATTGGATTAAAATATTGCCAAGTGAGCTTCTCAGTAAATGTGATGGAATTAGATATACATAAAATAAATAACCTCAAAAGGTAATAAATATACAATGCGGAAACACTTTTTAAACCCAAAACATCTTGATAATATTACAAACTGTTTTCTGTAACTAGTTTTTACCCACGCCTTCACTCGCGTTCTTGTCGATTTTATCAACCATTTCGAAGTTTTATCCGAAGAAACAACAAGGCAGATATAGTCCTAAAATCGTTTATTAGCTTGTATATCCTGAACAATGTATTATTTCCTCACAAACCTAAGGTAACACAAATAGTATGATTAAATATGGATAGACTAGACGTTTCAAAGTGCAAGCAGTAGTCTTCCTGCAATATCTATATCTTTATACATTCTTCTTTCAATATTTTAGTGTACGTGTGACAGTGAACTCCACCTAAACGGTTGGACCGTTTTGAATGAACTTTTTTGTGTGTGTTCATGTGGATTCGAGGATGGTTTAGATTTAAATTTGGGCCAGAAATTAAAAAATATATATATATATTTAAGAATGTCGTGCAAGACAGCCGGCTAGTAAAAATTATAAAGTTGAAGAGCTTGTTTGCTTGGTTGATCGTGTTAACCTCAGGAACTGCTAGTTAGAACTAAAAAGCCATTTAAGATAATATGATCGCTCATTTATAGGAGAAGGCTAAAGATTATTTAACACCATGTAATGACCAATAGAAGCAGATCATCATTGATAAATGATGCAAATACAGGGAAAATATCACTTTGAGAGCTTCATGAACAATAAAATTTATACAATAATCTTGTATGACGCAATTGTTACTGTTGGAAAGTAAGTATCTGTTGAAGTAACGCTGTCACCGTTTAAATGATTATCATTGTATATAATATGTCACAAGATATAAGGCGTCGTTGAGCAGTTCACGTTACTTTATAAGCGTATTAGATTCTGCATTCGATTGTCTATATACAGTATACAACAAGACGTTTACGTCATAACCCTCTCCTAACTGGTAAATCTTACAGTAAACATTATAAGGAAAACGAAAGAGGAAAATATGTTTGTAACACAATTATTGTTATTTTCGGAAATTTACCTTTAAGATTTATCCTGTGCAAAACAGAATGTTGAAATCCAGATTTTTCACATAATTGGGAATAGCTGAATGTATGATTAGCGTTGTTTAAATTTCCGCTAGACCTAATAAACAATATTACTTTTTTTTTACTCAACCACAAATTTATGGGTCATTGTAAGTAGTGCTAGTACGAGCGGCGGGTCGCTGTTTCATCGCCTCTATTATATTTACATTAAGAGGCGATGACGAAGATGACGGTAAAAGGCCTTAGTCCGTACCTACCTGAGTGCGAATGTCACCTCAAAATCGGGTGTGCCGTTTCGGGCACACCGGCTTGTCCCAAACTTAATGATTGTATTGCTGCTATTAGTATCGTATATTTTAAAATAGGAATGATATTATTTTTTATTACCATAGAGTTGTAAGTTTATTTGATGTTTATATTCAGATTACTTATCATTTTTACTCCATTTTCTGAAGCCTAGTCTGACTCTAGAGGCCTCTGAGCTGCTTGAGTAGGTGTAATAACTATATAAAGAATGTCATAGAAAACTAACTTTAGTTTATTTTATTTAGGGCATTGTAGTATTTAAAACTACTAGTTAGATATTTAAAAAAACAAATATAGATGTTTTGTGCATACTATTACTTTTTTTTATAAAAGCCGTTTAGGCAGTGAGTCATACCTAAACCGCAATGGTTTATACGACATTTGAAACTCCGAACCATTATTAAATCTCTATAAATAGCATTTATACTTACATCTAGATTATTAATAAAGAAAATATTAAAATAACCATCGTGCTTCTCGTTTCGTATGCGATTATATAGGATATTAATAATAGAAACACACATTTTAAACATATTTGTCCATCTGCTTATTACGGCTAATCCCTGAAGCGGCTGGACCGTTTCCGATAAGACTTGACAATCTTCTGATGCTATGGCGGCTAACGCTATTTCTATTTCACCACCTTTGTATTAGCATTACTAATCATTATACAGAGCTAAAATCAACACCGATGAAACCGAGGAGTAACTAAATTAATCAAAATTTTAATCGGTTTAAAAGTGTTTTTATTACTTAGTTATATAGAGAGATCCAATACCCAGAATATGGGGGGGCTAGGAAGGTGCTCAAAACAATTTCTATCATAGAAAGTACAATTTGTCACAGAAGAATAATAATAGTTATATCTATCTAATTAATGTTGGTGATAACGTATCAAACAATTATTAGATAACCCCTCCCCCTCACTCTTTAGATAAGATATGATCCATTTTATAGGTTGATGAACTGACGTTAGCAAATTTGCATAGAATTTAGTTATACATATTTGCGGATTATAAAATTATATTAAGGAATACCGAAAAAGTATTCATATTTCAATATATGAACGCATTCATTTTATTTACTAAAACTCGTTTTGGTATATATTTTTAACATTCTGGTTTTAAGATTACAAGATAACTCTTAAAAATGAACGTATATTATAAAAAAAACAAGTGTCTGTTTGTTTTGTCCAAATAACATTATTTCTGAATAGAAATAAAAATATATATGGTATGGACAGACAAAAATTTTATAAACTAGATTTATAAAATGTTTTTTTGAAATAAATCTCCGATGCGGCTGTATTAACTATCAAAGGAATTTTACTGGCAAAGAGCTGATATTATGGCCTATAACATTAGCTACTTATGTTTCACCATTGCCGCTTTTTTGTTAAACATATAATACCAGCAAGGTAGTGCTTGTCATAAAATATAAAACGTACTTCATTATTTATAAGTATAGTTAAAAATAGATTATTTATCAATTGTTTGAAAACATAAAACCACAATGTTAACAGTTAAACATGAGGATAGACGTCTGTTTTACATACATATATAAGTATAGTGGAAATTGAGTCGGCTCCTTCATAAAAATCGCGAATAGAGGCGCACACGCAATAAGTGTATATCGCTCCAAGAAAATGGACGTTAGTAATAATAATCCAATCATGCAGTGGTTAGTTTTCATAACAATTTTTGTATTTGCTCTGCTATATTTATTTTATAAGAAAAACTTTAGTTACTGGAAGAATCGCGGGATTATATATGAAGAACCATCTTTTCCCCTTGGCAACTTGGGATTTATTATGAGAAAAAGTTTTTGGGATTTTTGTGCGGAATTAAAAAACAAATATCCGATCGATTATGTCGGAGTTTTTTTGGCTTGGAAGCCAGCTTTGTTTGTGCAAACTGCGGAACTCGCACGGAAAGTCTTAGTTAAAGATCATGAGTATTTTCAAGATAGATATTTGTACTCTGGGTATTCTGACCCTCTTGGCTCTTTAAACTTATTTACTGTGAAGGTAAGTCGAATTGTCTTATTTATCCTTTGTTGTTTATTCAAGGGATCGTGACATTAAAAATATCGATTTTCGAATGGACGGCAACGCGTCTCCAAGACGTCTTGCTGACGTCTATGGGCGACTCGTTTGCCCCCCTATAATATAAAAAAATGGGTGAAAAAATTTTTGTGACGCATCCTTCATAAAGAGTTTGTTTATGCTTTTAAAAATTTAAGAAATCCTAAGTTTATGTTAACTTTTGTATTTTGATTATGTGTTTAGTTTGTTACACTTACACTTTAAAAAAACTATTTCAGTTTACTATAAATTAAATTGTATAAAATTTTCGACATTAATAAATTGAATATGACAATATATAAATAATATATTATATTAGAAAAATTATTTTCGAACTGTTTTAGAATCCAATATGGTCCAATATGCGAAACGAATTGTCGCCAATGTTTACGTCACTGCGGTTAAAGAAGATAACGGAGTTAATGAATGTCAACTCGGAGCAGCTAATTCAGAAAGTTCAGAAAGACTACATTGAGAAAAATGAAAGTGTAAATTTAAAGGTAAATAAATATAGTCTAAACGAGTATCACAAGATCCGCGTACTTTCTTCACATAATATACAAGTTTGATTATTACTAAAACGGTTAAAGCAATCGCACCTAAAAAGATAGACATATGGTACCGAGTTTTTCCGTTATACATCTCTCTATAATTTTAACCAATTACGCAGTGAACGCAACTAAGTTTCGTAAGGATATAAATTTTTCCTGTTTTTCCAACATTTATCTTCGTAAGACAAAAAATCTGAAAAATAAATAATCTATACAGTCATATAATAATATCCAACAGAGCTCCATAGTTTCAATATTATACGATTATACCAAACATGAGACATCTTGTGATTAATATATAATGTGAATGAAATCTGATATGCAATTTTATTTCAGGAACTATTTTCGATGTACACATCAGATACTGTGGCATACAGTGTTTTCGGTATAAGAGTGAGTGTGCTTACGGGACAGCTGTCGCCCCTATGGGCTATTACTAGTCACATGGTGAAATGGACTTTTTGGAGAGGACTAGAGTTCACTATGATCTTCTTCACTCCAGCCGTCGCAGCCTTATTTAGGTGATATTATAAAAATATCGAATTTACTTAAAATCTAGTCTGCCTAGACAACTAAACTGATTTTGATATATTTTTTTTTGAGTAACTATGTTATTTATGCCTTAACATAGCTATAATATAGATTCATTGCGATATTTGTACCTTCTCTCTGGAGCGCAAAACGGCTGAAATTTTCATCATTCATTCATCATTCCTCAAACATTGATGTAATTTTCATCTCTTTTTAATTAGAAAACACTATGATAACATGCCATTCGCTTAATAAAATTTGATTGAACTCATACAGGTTAAAGTTCTTTTCGAGTGGTGCTTCAGAATACATAAAAAAAATATTCTGGAACGTTGTGAATGAACGAAAATCTAAAGGAACGACCAATGACAAAGATCTCGTAAATCATCTGTTAAAGTTAAAGGAAAACTTAAAACTTCCTTCTGACTCTAATACAGGTTAGATTATTTACAATAACAATCATATACGTAGTGGCCTTCCCCGACATTAGATATAAGTTGTAGTATGTAACATGTTTGTATATAAGTATAATTATGTACTTGAGCGGTGTTTCAGCTAGATATACAGGGTAGTTTTGTTCATTCGAATATTCGTTTTAACGTTAAAATTCTTAAAGCCTGCTTTAAGGCACAATTTGAAATAAATGTACGATACTTTAAAAAGACTAGTATTACAGAAATATGTGGACCCAGTATCTACATTTATTTTGGAATATAATTATTGGCCATTGGCTGTTGCAACTATATAACTCTTTATATTGTCGGTATTATTAATATTACTTTAAATAGATTATAAGACTACTTAAAACATAAATTA
This sequence comes from Hebomoia glaucippe, assembly GCA_025727935.1. Taxonomy (NCBI): domain Eukaryota; kingdom Metazoa; phylum Arthropoda; class Insecta; order Lepidoptera; family Pieridae; genus Hebomoia; species Hebomoia glaucippe. Next base: position 7,768 of record JAOSYY010003671.1, read on the forward strand.
GGCTTATGAAAATTAACTAGTACTACTAATACACAACAAAAAGTTATTGGTTTTGTATCCGTTTTCAGAAAAATATTCGGCAATTATTCTTTGTCAACTAAAATAATACCGGATTACTATTCAGTTTTAAATCGTCCCGCCTGTACTTAAAAAAATTCGTATAAAAGTTTCAACATATCAAAAATATTTTGAAAAAAATTCTTATCAAAAGTAGTAGAATAGCATAGTATGCAACATTATAATAATATGTATGGTATGCAGTGATAAAATTGCTTGGCAATAATATTTTTAGTACGTTTTGAATATCTAAATTGATTTATTTAAAAAATAGAAATCTTCTTAAATTATTAAAAATAAACATTTTACGTGTACATGTACTTACTATGCATATTATTCTGTATGCGGGCTACGTAATCGAGACAGAAGCCATAACCAAAAATATACCCGAAATGATTTTTCGAAAACGTTGCCACTTTCATATTATAATATTTATTAGTATAGAGTATAGATGAGAAACAAGGGTTTTTAATAATGTATGTATTTTTCAGAATTGGCCGATAATTTAATGTTAGCACAAGTAGCTGTATTTATATTAGGTTCTGTCGAAACATCATCCACAACATTGTCTTATTGCCTCCACGAACTGGCATATCACCCCGAAGAACAGGTAAGGTACAGTCCAACAATAGTTAAGAAAGTTTATTGGATTCATTTTTAAATAACCTAAAGCAATCAATAAAAATAAAATTATATATATATAACTCCGAAACTACTGACCCGATTTTCACGTTTTTTTCTTTGAAATGAGTGCTATGCTCCAACTTAAGCTATAGGACAGTTTATTTATCGATTTATAGTCGTAATATTATTTTATTGTGAATTATTATTTGTATATTAGAGAGTCAAAACTATATTTTGGCTCCAAACGATTCTAACAGATGACAATATCTGTTGACTAAATTGAGTAGGTATTCAATAGATGACACTGTGTCAAAAGCACAAACGTTTCAATAATAATAATAATAATGCTAATTACAATTAAGTATAACAAAAACCTTAGCCACAGCAACACGTGGCCGAATGATCTAGTAGTTTATAAAATGTTGTCTTTTCTGTCTTTAGGAAATTCTGTATAAGGAAATCGACGATGCACTTAAGCGAACAGGAAAAAACATTTTAGAGTATGATGACCTCATGGAATTAAAATATATGTCGGGTTGTTTAAGAGGTATAAATGTTATTCTTATTTGTAAAGATAAAGCATTAAGATATTATAAGTACCTATTATATTTTATATCGAGCAGTGACCTGCGGTTTCATATCTGTCGATTTTGGTTCATACGATGATAATGATTGAAAAAATAAAAACATTCACTATTTCCCAGAGAAAGTCCTGTTAAAAAACTTTATAGCTGTTTCAGATGTTAATATCCGTTACAAATAGACATATTTTTGTATTAAATACTGGATTTTTTCAAATACATTCAGAAATAACTGCTCTGTTGTCATCTTTTTAAAATTACAAAAATCGCTTGGCAATGTTTCGCCTGATGGAAATTAAAATGTGGCACGCTTGGCTCCCAAGTTGTAGTCTGATTGAAAGAGAGATTCCGGCAATGCGTTCCAGTGCCTGCTTTCTCATTCAATTGTCGTTGAGGCAAAATCTTTTAGTTATGGTTTTTCATACGGCATGCAGGTCAAACCCCACGTCACATTAGAGAGACTTTAATTTTATTTACCTATATGATTAATTAGAATAAGGAAAATATCTTATATTACAGAAACCCTGCGAAAATATCCTCCAGTTTCTTACTTGGACAGAATATGCAATAAGCGATATAAACTAAACGACGATGTAATAATAGAGAAGGGTACACCTGTATTTGTTAATGTGCTCGCAATACATTATGACGAAAAGAATTTCCCTGAGCCGAACAAATGGCTTCCTGAAAGATTTGCAGCTATCTCCGACAGTGACAATGTACAGTTCACCTTCTTGCCCTTTGGGGAAGGACCTCGATTTTGTATAGGTAAACATTTGAGAATATATATAATTCATTTATATTTTTCATAATTTTATAGCCTTACATAATTTCTTTATATTCTTTTATTTTGGCATGCGTATTATTTTTTAATTTCTATGAATTTTAAATAAAATTCATTGCAACAAATTTATAAACGTTCATAATTTTGAAATAATTTACGCTATTTATTTCAAAAATAATTATTGCCCCACGTTTCGCCTGTTTAATCATTGGAATTGTCCCGTTTATAATCCGTTGCAATATATTTTGTTTAAATATTTAGCCTTCTGAGTCTAGCGATAAAAAAAAATAATTACATTTAACTTTCCAATTGAATTAGCATATCTCGAATTAAATGGGCGGGATGCAGCTTTAAAAATATTAAATATAAATTCCCTCTTGAACACCGTATCCGCAACGTTCATTCATAGAAAGTTTGTAAAATCCTGTAATTCATGTTTCAACTCAGCTTTTAATATTCATTAACCATAAACTAAACCTCCGCTCGTCTATGGTTAGTTACAAAGAAATATAAGGAATGGTTATTATCTTGGTCATCGTATCACGCGCAAACAGTTTAAACCTTTTCGCTAATTGTTTTTGAAGTGAAACTTCTTTAGAATCATGATTTCAATCTCGATGAAACGAAAAAGCGAGTCCATAGAGAAAACACGTAAATGTATAGAATTCAGCCGGTGAGAGAATGAGACAGAACACATTACACGTTTTCGGTCTCCTCTTTGTCCGATACTTCATAGCATTTTCACTACTTGAATATTTAAATTTCTAATTTTAGTAATAATAATTTTCACATTTAGATGACATTTGATTTTTTTTAATAATCCTAAGTCTTTTCTTAAGTATTTATAAATACTCAGTTTACATGAAGGGACTGTTTATTTTTTCAATACTTTCAATAAGTTTCAATTTTACCGTGTGTTACTTGCGCACACAAACATTTTTGTTGCATTTTAATTATCATTTCAGTAGTTTAATACTATCTTATCAGGCTTAACTAATATTTTTTTTGTATTTATTAGCATCAGGAGAAGATTAGAAATATTTAAGATAAATTAAGGACAATTTTAATTTTACAGAACCGTCGCTTGCTTCCGAATACTAATTCGAATTCAATATTTTATTAAGGTTGGCAACACGTCTTCTAGATCTTCTGATCTTGGAGGTGTCCATGGTCCACAGAAATCGCTTAATATAAGTGAACTGTATGCTCGTTTGCCTTCCTATCGCATAAAAAGAAATATATTGAAAATAAAGAAAAGACACTCTTTGAAACTATCTCATTTTCATAAATTGGTTACTAATATAGAAATCATTTAATTTTTCAGGAAAACGATACGGAATGATGCAAATGCGAACAGCTTTAGCTCAGCTAGTCCATAAATTCAAGTTGGTTCCCTCGGTGCCTCGAGAAGTAGAAACGGATCCCTACAGTGTCATTCTTGCACCAGCCGATGGTGGAAGTGTAAAATTTGTTCCTCGATAATTTAATGTGTATCTCACGACCATTAATCGCTATGCAATAATTTATCAATTTTTGTATATATTATGATTATATGGTACACCAATTTGTATTCTTGTATACGAAAATATATCTGAAAACAGTCGTATATGAATTAAAATATCTGAAATAACAATAAATAAATGTCATTAATACTTTTACTTTCCATAAAAGTGTACTGCTATCTTCTAAAAAAGTATACATCGACAAGAAACAAATGGAGTGATCGCTGTCTGTTTGTTTCTTACTTTAATACGTTTTTTTTTTGTTTGAAAGCTATTGTAACAGATATGGCTCTTAGAAAGATAGTTTGGGTTATGAGTTAATATTAATTTGAAATTCTTCTTGAGATGAATATCTAAAAATAAGCCGAATAAAATCAATTTGTATTGGGAAACAAATGTAAAATAATAATTTAGTGTAATAGAAATATAGTATCTATCTATACTATATTACTATAAAGCTAAAGAGTTTGTTTGTTTGAACGCGCTAATCTCAGGAACCGCTGGTCCGATTTTAAAGATTCTTTCAGTGTTGGATGGTACATTTATCGACGAAGGATCCTATCCTTATTATAAAATCTCCAATATGTGCTTTTTTATAATATCCTTATTATAAAAATGCATATACTTATATTGTTAATTATATTTTATTTAAAAAGTCGTTATTTTTTATTTTTGCATGTATGAATGATGGATAACATATTAATAGCGTTGTATTTTAGCATTTAAGCCCATAAACTCGATTACTTAGAGAGTATTCATAGCTATATGCATGTTATCTATGTGCTCTAAATTTTAAACTATTGGAGATCACGTTTTAATTTTTTATGTGAAGAATTAAAGCAATAAATCAAGTTCAAAAAAAATTAATTAAGGGTTGAAGTTACTTAAATATCGATTTTAAATTTTCACTTCCTGTTTACTATATGTAAAAAGAATCGAAATTAGAAAAAAATTAAAAGCTTCAACTTTTTTACTATAAGAAACAATACTTTTTTTTTTACAAATCAGTTGAAACAGATAATAGGCATCGAAAAATTCATAACTTCTTTCTTAGTAAATTTTTAAGAGCCCATAACTCAGCAATAAAGCTTCATAAGAAAAAAATTGGGTCTACGTATCCATGTCTACTAGAAGTATAACTGAGCGGAAAATAAACAAAATTCACGACTTCGCTTTTTTTTGGTTGTCCGCTAGACGTGAAATGCCCCTCATATGTTATACCATGAAGGAACAGTAAACAACGCACGCATGCTGGGTCCACCGCTATCACTTGTATTCAATTAAAGCAACCCGCAACTCTGTAGCCTAGCGGTTGGTTAAATCAACTGCGACGCCAGAGCACAAGGTTTGACTCCCGGTCGGAACGCAGTTGCATATTAATATGTAATTTGTTGTCTGTTTTGGATACGGGCTGCCTATGGCCGGACAAGTGTCAAAACACAGGCATTTCTAGTATAAAATGTAGTGGAAGGAACTCTTAATAATTTGTAAGTTCCGTCCGGGTCACGTACCACCGTTAATAGATGAAAAAGTCGTGAAGCGCTGTGCGGGTTTCGATTTCAGTCTAAGAATATCCGAATACTAGAAATAATAAAAAAATGATTAGTAAGGCCGGCAATAGAACGTCCTCAAATTACCAAAACTAAGTAATATGGTTAAGGCCTTAAAGTAGGCAAACCGTCTTCTAGATTTAATGATCTTGGAGGTGTCCATGGGCGACAGGAATGGCTTAGTATATGTGAACTGTATGCTTGTTTGCCTTCCTATCATATAAAAAAAAAAGAAAAACACTACCTACGTGTCTAGTACATAGTGGTGGCACGTACAAGCAGTAACTTGTTCAATCGTGCATTATCTGCATTAGCGAAGGTTGTCAAAAACATTTAATAATAGACATGTCTAGTTACATTAGGTGCCAAATTAGAAAAGAAACAGACTACCACTATACTGTCCTACTTAGATCTACATTAGAGATTCTCAAACAATTTTGACCGCGCGCCATCTAGGGGCGCACGATTATTCATTCTACATGACCACTGCATAGATTAGAGACGTCTGTACCGGTTATGAAGTGCGAATATTATTCAATCAGTCTACAGATGTGTTCTGCTCAGTGAACAGCTTAATGCCATTTAAAGTTGTACTTCATAAAAATGTATATCAAAAGCTTGTCGTTAATTATTTTGTTACTACAAATATTCAAACAAGTTTCGTGTTGTGAGTATTTTTTTAACAATTTCATTTTTGTTAACGTATAGAGTAAGAATGAATTTTCTTAAAATCCTAAGTAAATATTTTTGTGTATGTTTTATATTCAAGAGATTATAATCAATCACTTTAAACCAGTTTAAAGAGAGGACCACGTAGCCTAGCGGTCGTATAAAGCTAACACAACGCTACATTACCGCGTTCGAGACCCCATTTAACCAAAGTTACCTTTTTATATTTGTGATTTGTTTTGCCTCGGGTACGTAATGTTACAGTTGCTGAATGTCAAAAACAGTATTAAACGGATGGGAGGAATTTCTATTATTTACTTAATATTATAAAGAGGTAAATTTGTTAGCTTGTAGGGGCTAATCCTCGGAGCTACAGCACCGACTTTGAAAATTCTTTTACCAATAAAAGTCCACATTATTTGTTAACAGTAAACGCGAAAAATTTAAATACATTTTAATGCTAGTCGGATTTGTAACGTCGATAGTAGTCGAAGAAAAAACATTTCTTATGAAAGCTGCATTAACTCTTAAAGATATATCACCGAGTCGAGGTTTTACAGCGATAATGCTTACAAAAAAGCGACAGTATATGTCCAACTATCGTAGTTACTTCATTATAACCATTTGATTTTTTTACAAAACTTATTACAAATGTTCTCAATACTTAGACTTATAGTCCTATCTTGGAATTAATGTTTACACAATGTAAATGAATTGTCAAGAGAGGCTATTTCCTAAAATTTTTGGACTCATCGTTTTCAAACTCAAAATAAATCACTAAAAATGTACACGTCGCGATGTATGATCATTTATTTCCCTATGATAAATACTACGAATATGAACAGGCCGTGAACCGAATTGTTAGTTTTTCTATAACATCAATTCAAAATTGTATTAGTCTGAAAATCCAAAGAAAATCTATTAGAACAAACGCTCGCAGTGATAAACTGAAAGTTTCTCTCTGTATGTTCCCAATTCAGATTTGAAAAACCTCTAACTATGAAATTTAGATCACAGTTGCTGGAAAAGACTTTTACTATACCTGTATAAGAATTGACGAAGATCTCATACATCGATTAAAAATCTATTAGATACTTCCTGAAGGGATGTCTCAAAACATATTAATTTTATTTATAAACATAGAGTATAGATAAGGAGTTGATTGCTGCAGGGTTATCTCAAAAGATCCAATAGTGTAATGGTCAAAGTTGTGTTGAACAATGAAAACATAATATACTTGTATACATATTCTCCTTAAACATATTTTTCCTCATCGAGTTGTTTAATATAACATTATAATTTCTTACTTTTGGGAGCCCACGATTTGATTCATGTTAATATTTTATAATATACGAGTATATGTAGGTAGATTTTATTTTAAGCAAAAGACCTATGGCTTATTTTTAAAAATATATGACTATTTCTTGTTTGTATATGTTTTAGATTACGTCCTGAATTTCCTCTTTTTACAGCAAGCCAATTGCGGATAGTAGTTTTAAACAATTAAATAGCGATATTCTTTTCTGTCTCTAACTCCTTCTCTACAAGGTATATAAAGTGTACCTCAAAATTTATCTACCATTTGATACCTATATTAAAAAAAGGATAAGAACTGAGAATAAAGGTTTAGGAAAACTTTTTAATAGCCTGGAAGTGTCCTAACGAAATAAGGTTAAAATAAATATTAGCGTGTGGTCACTTTTTAAATACTCAAGCAATTTCGAAGTTGATTATAGCAAAGCACCTTAAAGAAAAACATTAATATTAATATCAATATTTTTATAGATATAAATATAAAGCTGTTGGCAATCCTTTATGGCTCAGTCATATACTCACGTCTAGCACCAACAGTCTCAGATTTAAATCTTGTGTAGACCAAACTGAAAAAGAAGCAATGCACAGAAAGGTTGTCATGTACTTACCTGCAGAGAAATATGATACGCATTAAAAAATCTGTATTCTTAGATTATTTCAAATTATTTTTATTTTAGTTTCTAATTATATTGAAATATTGTTAGACTAATTCAATAACTTTTTAGTGCCATACTGCAGTGATTGTGTCCTATATACTAATTGCAAAGCAGCAGAATACCGCGCCACGTACGAACAAAACAACGAAACAAAAGATTTGTTTACTAGAGCGTTATGCGGCAGAGAGATCAAAGATGGAATTCCAGTGCCAAAGGTGAAACTTTTATTTATTTAACAAAATACATTTTATTTGTCAGGCTAACCCAATACAGAAAACGATTAAGCATACATAAACATTACTATATTTTAATTATTTATTTTTGTAGGTCTGCTGTTCCGCTTTCCCGCCTTTAAAAGATTTGTCTAACAGAATTGCTGAAGTAAATAATTTAGCAAACAAAGAAAGGTTATTACCAAAAGAATGCGGTAAGATTCAAGGTGATCGAATTTTTGGTGGTAAAAAAGCGAATCTGTACGAATTTCCTTGGATGACTCTTATATCTTATTTAACACGTAAGTATAGTTTTTATTCACAATCAAAGACTACTTTACAAAGATGTGGAGGATGTCGTATATCGATATTTTGACCAAATAAAATGATCGTGCTTGACTTAATCTTTAGCTCCTCTCCGGTTCAAACGATGAGTAAACACTTTTAACATCATTTTTAAATTCCTCCTTAAAATAATAGCTATGTAAGTGGCCCCAAAACTGGATCAAAGATACGGTTGACGTCCGAGGTGTACCTAGATCGGGTAACGACAAAGATGTAATCGTTTCAATTCCATAACAAAAGCTAAATTCAAGCTTATAATATGCCTGGCCCAATAACTTCGTCTACGACACATACGATAACTATTTAAACGGTTATACTATAGTAGTAGTCATTTAATATTGTAAGCCAACCTTAGGAGATAGACATAAGTAAATACTTGCAGAATTTTTTATTAGCACTACATTATAGTCACAATGATTGTTATGTAACTTGGATATAAACCAAATAAACCTTCACAGCTTCATCTATACTAAATTAAAGCCAAAGAATTTGTTTTGTCCATCGCCCGTTTTTTAATTATAATCGCTGATATCAGGAACTAAGTCTTCGTTGGCTCGCTGTAACCTTTTAAATGATTATCAAAACTTGTATATTACCTTATGTGACGTAGACGAAATCAATGTGTTTTGTTTCATACCTTCTAAATACAAAAAAAATGAAAACGCCAGATATATTTCAGGTGACGATCATGTTCAATTCCAATGTGGTGGTAGTATTATAAATTCGCGATATATCCTAACCGCGGCTCACTGCGTTTCCCATAAGAGAATAGCTGGTGTCAGAGTAGGGGAATTTGACATTAGCTCTAAGGAAGACTGTGAAATTTTGTATGAGATGGTTATTTGTGAAACTCACACTCAGGTAAAGTAGCGTCTAAATATAACATATGTATTAATGTAAACATTGCCATCACAATATTTTTATTAGCCCATATGTATTGTGACCAGCTATAATTACACAATTTTTGGACATTTTTAAATTTAAAACTCAACATTCCCATCCAACCATCATGTAGTTACTAAAGCAACTCGTAAGTCTTCTATTGTCTCTCAAAGTTTCTCATCTCGTTTTCTATAGTTTTATCATAGATTACTCCTTAATAGTTTTACCCATGTTTTCGCTCGTGTTTATGTCGACTTTGTCAAATACTTCTAGTAAGCCGACTCGAAACGTATCAAACAGCGTCTCTAGCGGCTCCTCCTCAAATTCATTGTCCAGTTACTGGTGTTAAATATAAGAAACCACATTGTATAGCTCTTCAGCACAAATAAAAAAAAATACTTCTAGTTGACGATCTTATTATAATTATTATTGGGTAAATTAATTGTATGTGCAGATTCGCAATTTCTACTTTTGTATGTTTTTGTTAGAAATACAATACATTACTTTCATATGCACTTAAAAGATCATCTATTATACAGATTTCACCATCAAGCACTTCAGTTTCATTTATATGTATGTAACATAGACACATCTACTTTTTCTAATAAGAGAAGAGTGTAATAGAAGTATGATTAATAGGTTTCATTTTAGTGATTTCTATATTGACCAAAAACCATAAGTATTTGACAAAATCAACATTATTGGTAGGGACGCCGAAGGCAAAACCTACAATGCATTGAAACTTTCAGGACATATATGTTGAAAAAGTAATCATTCATCCAAATTACCAGATATTCCCAGTAGTTAAAAATGATATTGCTTTATTACGAGTACAAGATGTGATTGATTTTGGATTTGGTAAGTTGTTTTTTACCAATTAGTTGTACTAAATCGAAAATAGCTCATATGTGCCTCAAGTGTCAACAATTTTAAAGATAAAAACACTGCTAGACTGATGCTTGTCGGTCAAACGATATCGGATGTAAAAAATCCGATTTTTACAATTAATTATTTTTTTCTGAAACAATAACTTTAGAGACGTGTTTTTTTATTATGATTATTAAGAGAGCTATGAAAGTTCACTTATTACTTTTAAAGGAAGAATTGTTACATATAGTTGTTGTACGTTATTTTATCTTGTTTATATGAGGACAGTGATGCCACTGTAAGAGGCTGTAGGCATTGCTGTAATAACAGGCATTCTGAAGTACATTGAATTGTTGATAGTACCTTAGCCACATAACTTCTTAAATGACTTAGTGTTTCACTGTCAGCCTAGTTATTCATCGAAAATTCGGAAATTCATTGTTTGGCGTTTAAAGCCACATCAACACATCATGACTTTACCACGTATAAACGTACTATACGTTTACTCGTAGAATCTTATTGGTAAATTCTGTTAATACACCATTTCAGCCAATGTAGCTCCAATCTGCTTACCTACTACTGAGGAATTGCGCAACTTAAATATAGACCATAAAATAGCAACCGTAGCTGGATGGGGAATTACTGAATATAACAACGAATCTCCTTATCTATTAAAAGTCGATATTCCAATAAAGAACGCCTCGCAGTGCAGCGGTCTCTATAACAGGTAAAATTCAAAACTTAAAATAAAGTTTTCAAAACTTCTTTGTATGTGTTATATCCGACTAAATAAGTTTATCAAAAAAAACTCAGTTTTCTCTTTTATTTTTATCTTCTAGTATTTGAAGTTTCTTTTATTTATTCTATTTTACAATTCACTATTGTTTCCGTTGTTTTAAACATATTTTTGTTGTATTCGTATAAATCAATGATATTGTTTGTGTATTAAAAAAAGAATCTTATTTTTTAGAAACGCCGCAGCTAATATCGATTATGTAGAGAATCAGTTCTGCGCCGGAGAAATCAATAAGGACTCTTGTAGTGGAGACTCTGGCGGTCCTCTCATGTTGAAAGAAAAGTACTTCGATTTCAGCCGTTACGTACAATATGGTATTGTTTCTCATGGACCCAAGCAGTGCGGTACCTATTTCCCGGGTGTTTACACAGATGTTAGAAAGTTTGTCGATTGGATCTTGGAAAATATTGAAGAATAAGATAAACTATTGTTTGAATTACTACACCCATTATTATTGAGTATGTAAACTTAAATTGCTCCATTTTGATTCGTCCAACCTCTGTGAGTCACTCAATCAGTTCTCTTAATCGAATAACTGAAAGCCTTGGTAACAACTTTATAAATAAAGTGATTACATTATCTGTAATTTTATTATAATCTATCTTAAACTTTTTATATTAATTGTATGTAATTATTTTATTATTTAACCTATTATGATGCACGATATTTACTTAATTTTGATGAGAACTGTTACGTAATTTTTGTACTACGTATTATTTAAATTCTACGTCGTATGTCTAGTAACATTTTAAAAAATATTATTTAATGTTTATTTCGAATATGCCTATATATTAAAATCAATACTAAAAGACGATTATTGCCTACATTTCCATTTTCCTGCAGTATTCACAAAAAAATTGTGAAAATCCCAGTTTATACAAGTTTTTAGATTAAACACGTACCAATTAAAATTGAAACGAATTCTTTTTATAAGTTTTTAGCACCAAAAATATAAACAAGACAAGATTTTTTAATGACTTCAATTAGTCATACCAGCTACATTCCGGATTTAATAGATTAGTACTCCTATATACAAAAGACAACAATTATTCACATTATTTTATGTGCACGAAAATAAATACCGAATTCTCGAAATAAAAATAAATAAGGCCGGGAGAAGAACATCACTAATCCTGATAAAAACCATACAGTTGGCAACGCTTGCCTTCCTATCGTATAAAAAAAGTTATGGTTTAATTATTTTCAGAAAGTAATGGCCCTAAAGGAATATTTTGGATTATCGAGTCCCACTTCAAAGCCAACTGTGTGACCTAACTGAATGTGCAAAAAACTCACCGACAACGTTCAGGGCGGATATGTAATTAAGATATTCGCAATTCTTCTTCATTCATAATGTGTTGTCCATGTTTTACGAAACTAAAAAAATACCAATTCGTTGCCCAATTTATTATTATAGTGACATCAGAAAATTATAGTTTTTATTTCAAGGAACAACCTTACTTTGGTACACTTCAGTCAGTTAAGGTCATACAGACGTGTAACTTAGCCGAATTTGTATATAGGAATATAAATTTTACCTATATAAAAGTATTGCGTTAAAACTTAAATATATTTTATAAGATGGGACAGGATTGATCACATTTCAGTCGCCTTGATAATGGGCGATAAATAATTAATTAATCATAACATAATGGTGTAATCATTAATGCGTTTCAATACAATAAAAGTATATCTCTTTTAACCTATTACACTAAACACATATTATACACCTTAGGTAAATTAAGTATTAAACTTTTAATTAGATCTAAAATATGATTCCTGACGTGCAGTGCATTCGAGCTTGTGTGTAAGTAAAAAGTAATTTGATACATTTTATCACAAATATTTAATATTAGTTTTTAAATAAATATTATTTGGTAAGGTCTGATTATTATTATTAGGTAAATTGTTAAACTTATTTTGTAGGTTTATGTAATCCGCTTGGGACATCCCATAAAACTAAAGTTTATGTTTTCCCTTTATTTCATGTTAATATCATGACTAAATGTCGTCCAATCGTCGACAATGAGAATCATTGCATGTAATTAGTAACTAATTATGTAAACGAACTTTGAAAATTTTGTCCGTTTACGTTTTAACCACACCGAATCACCATAATAAAACAATTGAAAATTACACAAATTTTTCAGAAAATATGATTGAGATATTTTCGTTACTGGCCTTAATACTTCAAACCTATTTTAATTAGGTCCCTAAGTCAATAATTGTGAATTATTCAGTCTAAATTTTTGAAGTTTTATTACTACTTCAGATACAAACTGTTTAATAATACACGTTTGTTTCGATAGATTTATGTTTATTTTTTGGTGTATGTATTTTATTTTAATCTATGACATTGTATATTAATAAATAAATAAAATCTAGATACCTACTTATATCATATATAAATTGATCCTCAAAGATACTAAGATTGTTCTCAAAATTGTGATTTCCCATGTAACTCCGAAAAACATACATGTAGGTCTTCAATTTTAATTTCAATCTTTGATAACTTTTAGAACAGTAAATATACGAAAAATAATTAGAGACTTCGTTTTGGCCTCCACTGACCTTAAAATACGACTATGTTTGTGTTATATTATCCTGCACGTCCACTCTAAAACAAGTTATAGATTTTTAAAGGTAAAAACATATAGTGTTTGCGTATACGATAAAAATTGTAATATATTTATTTATAATAGAAATACATGATCTCTAAATCTTAATATTACGAAGCTCTACTACTTTCACTTAGTCTGTCTTATATTTAAGAAAAATATACTTTTCTGAAAAGAATAAAACTCTTGACCAAGAGCCGGTATAAATTTCGGATAAGGTATTCCAATTTATTAGAGAAAATTTCTTAAACATAGTTCAGACTTAAGTACTTAATTACTACATTATAAATCTTGCTAGTAGGAAAGTGGACAAAAGGGATATTTTTGTTTTTACTCGACTGACTTTAAAAAACCCCATACCAATTGTGAAATAAACTGTGAGTTACGAATTTTAAAACGGCTTGGGTATCTTTAAATTGCTTAAGAAAACACTTTTTTCGCAGACGTCTGGCAATCAATTTATCTCGACTGTATGTTCTGGCTTTTGATTTTTGAGTTGTTTGTTGAGTTTGGCTGACCTTAGATATGAAAAAAAGATACATTTGTACAAACCTCAAGTTGCCTCAAAAACTTCTTTTCCAGTGAATTTAAAAAATAAAAGCTCGCTACTGCCCCAACCCGCAAGTTGTCATGATATTTCGTATTAAAATATTAGAGACTGTATCATGCAAGCTTCCATAATACATTAAACTGGTTATTATTAAAGTATTTCTTATTATTGCGATTATATCTATACAATGATAGGAGAATAAGGATAATAATGCTAGTTGTCAAGTAAATGTCAGTATTAATTCGTGTAGTCTTCAGATGTCCCTGTCTAATAAACAAAGTTACCATACTTTATAGATACATAAAAATGTTTATGAAAATTTCGTTTTTATTTGTCTCGTTGCTACAAATATGGAAACAAGCTTCGTGTTGTGAGTATTACTTATAAATTTCATTCCGATTAAAGAGAAAATAATTGATTTTTTATTACATATATTTAAAAAACATACATTTATAACAAAAAACTATTAATTATGTAGGGTGAGTTATAATTTAAATTTACTACAGTTTGTTTCTAGGTTAAGCATAATATTATCTTTAGTACAAGTTTCATGATTAATGAATATATTCTTTTACAGCAATACTTAAAAACAAAATTGCCTGTTTTCTATATGTCCAGTATTGATATGTACCTACTTAATTTAAAATTAATAAAATCTAGAATGCTAATAGCTCTAAAATCATAATGCGTCAATGACTTGGGCCATAAATTTAAACAATTTTTAATTTATTATGGTTCTTTGCCCGTCACTATTCCCCTTGTCTGGGATTTTTGAAGTAATATCTGTTAAATCTTGAATATACAATTTATAGAAGAACACACGCTTTCCTGTGTCTTTAAGACCATTTCATTTTTATTCTAAATATGAATATTATTTCCATCCGGGGCCCGTATCACCGTTTATAGATGGAAAGGTCGTGCAGTGCTGTTCCATGAATCTAAGAATATGTACTCGAAATAAAAATACGACCGATAACAGAAATAAATATTAAGTAATGTAATATGACACATTAAGATCTGAGATGAACTGTATGCTCGTTTGCCTTCCTATGACATAAAAATAAACTTATTTAGTTTCATAAGTACACTACAATAGTAATAAAGCTTAGCAGATACGAACACATAATAGTAATATGCGTAGTAATTACTTTATAATAGTTATATATTTTTGTTTCTCATCACTAAACTAACCAATAAGGTCTCCATCCATAATAATCGTTTTCCAATCAACAAAAAGAGTTATCATAGTATTTACGAACTGCATAATTATCTTGTTTCTTTTTCACCTCAACCTGTTTATATTTATAAATATATATAAAACGTATTAATGTCGATTTATAAATTTAAAAAACATATTTTTAAGAAACTAAAGATGCGTTGTGTAAGTATTCTTCAGTAATACATATATCTGAATAGTGAACAGTACTATAGTGATAGAATCTATTTCTTTCGAATGCGGATACATAGAATTATTTTCTCTAATTAAATCCTTTGGTTGTACAACTGAAATCTATCTTCAGGAACCAGCAGCCTCGTCTAAATCTCCTCATTAATTATTCCATAACACAAAATTGGATATGTTTATTTAAATTCAATTGTTTTGTATCAACCGCAATAGGATAATCTAAACAATTTCTGTGTATATGTACATGTAAGTCCTGCATATAATTTTTCCTCAAATGTATATCTCTTTGCCGAGCGTTTGGGCACCACACAATTATT
This sequence comes from Hebomoia glaucippe, assembly GCA_025727935.1. NCBI lineage: Eukaryota > Metazoa > Arthropoda > Insecta > Lepidoptera > Pieridae > Hebomoia > Hebomoia glaucippe. Next base: position 23,497 of record JAOSYY010003671.1, read on the forward strand.
TTCGACGAGGGCGGCCCTACGTTTCTACCCGCACATAGCTTATATATCTATTAGGTTAATAAAAAGAGTAATTTTGGTTCTATAAATAAATACTGGTCACCAAAATAAACGGCATAGTTGCATCGGTACATTCAATTCTAAAAAGGCCAAATGTTACGTTCGTAAACATTGGAAATCACGAAAGATATCCAGAATTCGCGATTCAATTTGGGGTCTACGGGAACTGAAATAGGTAGATTTACGTAACAGAACTTTCCAATGAACGTGGTACGCCATCGTATTGCGTGGATACTATAATGGACATGATTTTATAAATAAACTTTCTAGAGATATAATTACGTTTTGAGAATAATTGGGTTGATGAAAAATTTATTAATGGCGTAAACCATTTATATTTTTGAAATTGCTATGAGGAATAAAAAATGCTTAAATTAAAAAAACGCACAGTATGACATACGCGCCAAAATCGGTTGCTGCGTTCATGAAGTCACAATCATATAAAAGTCAAATCACTGTATGCTACAATGAGTTACGTCACACTCGGTCGGGAACCGTCAGCGTGTTATCGCTACTGGCCTTACATTTTTTATAGACCTTTTCCATTACGAAAGAAATTAAATAAAAACTTTTACTACCAATATGTGATGTTACCATTTATCACAAAAAATAAAATAACCCAATTCAGTAATGTTTTAGGGCCTGTATCTTGCAATGATTGTATTGCATACCACTTGTGTCCCGCGGCCGCCTACCACGTCATCAACACACGAAACGAAGAAACACAAAATTTATTTAGAAAAGCGTTATGCGGCACAGGATTCAAGAATGGACATCCAATACCAAAGGTGAACGAGTATATATACAGTGACCATATAGAATGACACTCTTGTTAAAGTACATTAAAATTCAATATTTATAAAGTAAATCGGTGGGAACTAGTCCCATAGTCAAGTATGTATAGTCTTGTTAAAATCTAGTTTTCGGTCTTTATTTTTCGGCTTCTGTATTGGGTTGCAATAACCTTTTTCGTCGAATCATCCTGCAATACAATTATAGAAATATATAATTGATTTTAATTTCGGCAAGTTTAGGATTTGGCCAACCACTCCTACTATTAAAAAAAAACAATGGTATAAGTATATATAAAATTCGTTCATACAGAATTGTGTCATGTCTTTAGGTCTGCTGTTCCTTTTTCGAACCTCTCCTTAGTATCCCAGGTTTCCCCAACACTAGCAGTGAAATAAATGATGTAGTAGATAAAAGAAGATTGCTACCGATGGATTGCGGCATCATCCAAATGAGTCGACTTCTAGGAGGCATGATTGCAAATATGAATGAATTTCCTTGGTTGGCTCTTATAGCTCATCACACACGTAAGTATTTTATTTCACAGTCGATTTAAATTTAAAAATATAAAATTCTTTAAATATCACATTTTGACATTCAAAATCAATATATTTGTATTAAATTACTACTTGACTTATCTGTCTGTATGACGCGGGCTGTAAACATTGAGTAATTTTCAAAGTTCGGTAATTCTGCGCATCATTTCAAGAATCTCCCTTATTTGACTATCGTGAAAGTCATTTCAAATATGTGACTGACATATATCTATATAAATTCGGTATGGCATCAACACCACTACTTTCTAAATCTTTAGTCATTTTAAAATTACAAAACGCGTATATCTATTTATATTTTATGAATACACTTGGTATGTTTAAGGTGAGGGTGTTCAATTCCAGTGTGGCGGAAGTATTATAAATTACCGATACATCCTTACCGCTGCTCACTGTGTGGCCCAGAAGCAAATAGCTGGTGTCAGAGTAGGGGGATATGTTAGAAACAGGGAGGGCTGTGAGCTAAATGTTTACGAAAATATTTGCGAAAGACACATTCAGGTAAGCATAACATAAGATTGAATTGAAATCATTTTCACGCATTACAATTTTATTATTTTATTTCGCAGTGTTACTGCAAAATATAAAATAATTTTTGGTATATTTCTTTCATTAAAACCCATCCACATTTCGAAAACACCGTGCAAGGGATAAATAGCTAACAATAATTACGTAGTATTGAATTTATTACAATATTAGCAGGCAGAATTAAATAATGTCTCTAAAAACAAATGATTTATGTACGCACCAATTGGACAGGTAGCAACAGTTTATATAAGAAAATGAAATAGTCATGTTCAGTATTTTGTTTTTAATTTTTCCATAGTTTTTACCCTGTATACCTAAATCGAGACCAAAATTATCCAAATAGGTCAAGCCGTTCTCGAATTTTAGCAAGACAAACAAACAGCAATCAATTGTATAAATTTTAAATTTTCCGTTGTATGCATGCATAAATCATGAATTCTCTTGATAATTTCATTTGAACCACGATACATTTATAGACAAATGTTAAACATTTATAACATTATAAACAAATTTTCAGGACATATCTGTTGAAAAAGCCATCATACATCAAAACTACCAAACAACTCCACTAATTACGAATGACATTGCTTTGTTACGACTAAAGGACCCAATTGACTTTGAATTCCGTTAGTGAAATTTTGTTTATTATTTATATAGAATATTAAATCAGCAGTACCATGTATTTTTCCCATAATACAATAATATTATTGGTACAGAAATAAACCGTTGGACTTTCGGTGATCAGTCAAACGTCAAATTGAATTGAAGGCAAAAACGTTGGATAGATTTTTTATAACAGTTATCAATAGATAAGCTGCGATTTGATTAATACGAGTATTTCAACAAAATATTACATTTTTAACCACTTACTGATGCACTGTCGGCCTATTTATTTCCAACATTGTAAGCTCCTAAATATTTACGCAAGGCACGAACTATTTATCAATAAACGTATATCTGTCTACTGTACATTGAAATATATTTTATAAACATAGTGAATGACTGTGTTCTTACACAATTTTAGCCAACGTAGCTCCAATTTGCTTACCCATAACGGAGGACCTGCGCAACTTAAACATAGATCATAAAATCGGAACTGTGGCTGGATGGGGAATAACTGAAACTGGCAATGAATCTCCTATCTTATTAAAATACAATGTTCCTGTAAAAGAGACATCGGTGTGCCGTGATCTCTATAACAGGTAAAACTTTTAAAATTCAGTATCTCAAATGAAAATTAAAAAGTATTCGTTAGGATCATTTCAGTAAGTAATTAAGTTAAATGACTTTGTCCGAATAACATTTCTTCTTTTTATTTTCAATTTTTTAGAAATTCCCGTAAGACTATCGACAATGTAGAGAATCAGTTCTGCGCTGGAGATCTCACCAAGAACTCTTGCATTGGGGACTCTGGTGGCCCTTTCATGTTAGATGCGACCTACTACGAATTCACTCGTTACGTGCAATACGGCGTCCTATCTCGGGGACGTACACAGTGCAGCACCTACTTCCCGAATGTTTACACAGATATCAGGAAGTTTGTTGTTTGGATCTTGAAAAATATTGAAGAATAAGTTGAGATATTCGTTTATTCACAATACTAATTTATACATAAGTTCTTAGTAGTTTTAATCTGTAATTTATTTCCGGAAATTTCTATAAACTTCGTTTGAAAATTGAATAAAAACAAGTAGTTACCATTCAAGGTATATAGGTCGTTATATCTTTTATATTACTTTCATTTAAAATTTCCTGGCATTTCATTCTGTTATTCGGGGTAGAAACAATTAAAATACCTCGTAAGAAATTAAAATGCGACTAGCCGTTCTAGAGGTATAAGTGGTGTAAATAACACAACTTTGTTTTATATAACTATATAAATGACCTGCGTAACTGCATTTACATCATATAGGATATTATACAAATTTGATAACCATTAAAAATTTGCTAGTGAGGCAACCTCAAAACATAAATTATACCTCAAATAATGGTTTTAGCTGCACCCGCGAAAGATTTTTTTAAAAGGACTACGTTTTCCCCGCTTTTATTAATCGTATTACGATGGTGAACACATATTTATGTCGGAGATTATCTTGAATTTTTCGCTGGATCCAAAATATAACTCAACTGATATGTTTAATGCTGTCATTGTCCGTAGTGCGTTGGTTATTCTATAGAGGCATATTCCAAAGAAGAGGAAATTGATTAGAGGGATTATATTATTAACGATGACAAATACATATTTAGGAATTCCCTAACCGTTATTTATATTATTAAAACAATAACAGGAAAAACAGATGCTATTTACGACTTGTAGTTAGTTCGTATTTTAAGTTAGATACATATAGGTCCATGACTGTTCGCATATTTGTTCCTGCTCATTTTCGAAATGGCTGTACCAAAGTTGACAGGAGATACGGGCTGAATGGTAAAGTCAAAAGGCGTAACCTTTTTTATTTGGGAAAATATTATTGGGGTTCTGCGTAAAAACCTTTAAACACATAAACGCCTTTCTTAGAGTTTTACTGGCAGGTATTTGAAGTTGTGGATTTCTTTTGAGAATAAATAATAAAACGGCCATCTCTAGTTGATTACTAGAGGCGCCCTGCATAAGGTATAAATATAAAAATAAATGAATAAAATGTTTGTAGATAAAGGTCATACAATACAGCAATGTGGCGATTTTGACTTCAGCCTAGGAAATTCCGAATTATTGACATTAAGATATAGCAGATGATTAACACGTCAACTAAATTCCTTATGTGACTTATAATAATAGAAATTACTAAATCGGAAATACTAATATTAAGGCCGTCTGATTTAACAAGTGAACTCTATGGTGTTTTATTCAATAATGTCAGCTATCACAAAAATATATTCCCGCTACGAAATCATACACAGACAATTAATAAGATGCTATTAAGTATTCGGGACATACTCGTATATGTTTATCAGTCGTCATCACTCTTTCATTCATAAAAATAATGTTCCACGAGTACTTAAGCTTAAGTTATGAGTCAAACAAACAGTCGCTCTGTACTATGCCTCTACTATATTATATTAATGAGTTTAAAAAAAAAGGTACTATTTTATGTAAAGAATAGCTTTGATATACCATGTAAATACATGAAACTTGAAAAACCATTAATCATTTATGTACTCATAGTAAGCAGGTGGTATTTGTATAAATTTTGTAACAAAAATTACCTATATAAAACGAATTCTAGATCGTTTGTCTCGCTAAAACTCAAGAACGGCCGGACCAATATTACTAATTGTGGTCTTGAGATATTGATTGATAAGAAAATACGGGAAGATTTCATGAAAGTACTAAAAACAACCATTTTCCATTTTCATACAAACTGTTACTGGTCAAACAGATGCGTTCAGAAATAGATTTATTTACTCCTTAATTTTATTTCTAAAAGAAAATTAGAGTAAAAAAATGGTTTCTAAATTTCATAATTTTTGTGGATATTCATTTAATATATTTTTTGCTTTATACTAACTTAGTTAGTGTAATTATTCACAGTTTAATATGTTCGAACAGAATATTACATTTTATCTCAAGGCTTGTCAACCATTGTAACTCATTCTAGGTCAATGGCAATGTAGACAAAATTATATCCATTATCCTACAAAAGAACATTACTGTTAGTTAAATTTAGCTAGATATAATTTATTTCTAAAAACCTCGTTACTAAATGTACCTAAAAGTTTCCGTGATAAGTTAATCAAAAAGCCAGCAGCGCCCTGGTAAGTTGAAGAGTTTGTTTGTTTGAACGTGCTAGTCTCAAGAACCGCTAATCTGATTTGAAAAATTATTTCAGTGTTGGATAGTACATTCGTTTACATAGTACATTCGAGGAAGGCTATATTATATTTTAAAAAAATACGTGTGGCACTCGGAGACTGCCGCGGTAAAGTTATTTCAAAATTTTTTTATCAACTTATGTAATTATAATTATTTATTTATTTTATTTATGCAGTTTTTTTTCCTTTGATCACGCATGCGCAGTAAGGCCGATACAACCAATGCCACCTAGAGGCGAGTTGCTGTACTAACGAGACAAGTGTGATATTTAAAAAAGTCATTTAAAGTTCTGCTATTCATCGATATATGGCAAAACTAAAAAGTATCACCGCTGTGCTGGTCGGAGTGGGGGATGTTAGGTTATTTTCGTTACAGAATTTCTGGATTCGGTCTCCACACTCCAGGCCCCTGATAAAAGCCATAGCTTACAAATACGGATCCTTACTAAAAGTCAAATAATGCAACCCAAAGTGTAAAAATCGAAACGAACGCGACCGAAGACGCTGATAGAAGTTAGTATTATTTAAACAAAAGACAATATGACTATACCGTTGTATTATACATTTCATTATATTATTATTAATCTATAATACGTGTAATTTCTAAAAAATCATAAACATTTAGGATGTGTTCTATATGACAAATGTGATATTCTTCGGCTATGTTATCTGTTGGTTTGTTCGCTACTTAAAAAAGCTGATTACTATTTTTATCAACTGTCCATTAGGGCATCTAAGGACAAAATATCTTTGTAGTGTTAAATGATTTTAATATAATAAGTACCACCCATAGTTGAAATTAAAAAAAATCGTGATATCGTGACCTGTTACTTTAATTATTAAATTAATAGAGAATAAAAGACGGTTTCCATTACATAATAATGCATTTTATTTTGTTTTTGATTTTTGATTTTTTATCTTTGTTATTAAACCATCCCAGTTTGATGACAAAACAAAAGAATCATTCAAATCAGGCACACCGTTCTATATTTTTGGCGTCACTAACGAAAAAATATAATTTTTATTAATTTGTGAAGAAAAACAACGTTATCCACTTTCTTTTATTAAAATATTCAATTGTTTTATCTAAATTTCATTTTAAACTTCAACTGGAATAGTCGAAATGTATTGACGTGTATTATAAGGTGGTGTATGTTTCAGAAATAACGAACCCGTCATCTTTCAAATAATATTAAACGTATTTTATCTGTATTAATAATTAATATTGTTAGTACAGGTACAACATTGTTAATGATGTACCTATTTTTTGATTGATACTTTTGAATGATGTACCTGTGATTTTTCGGTCATGAATACCGCAAAATCATTACACTTGTTTATCCACATCTCAAACTCACACTTCTCTAGAACATATGGTTTAAATCCCTTCTTCATGACATGATATCATATCAAACTATATAGTTTACACGTACGTGGCGTCTTAATAATTATACATAGACACAAATTATATAAATTTATTTCCTTGAAATATCTATTTGTAATATTTATTCTATGTATTTAACAGTTCTAAAAAAAAGTCCACGGTAGCATTTTTTATGGTCACAGTTTAGTTTCGCGGGTCACCTCTATACAGGCTGTTTTTGGACTGCTCCCGAAAACGAAAACAGTTTGACACCTTTGATGACGGGACGGAGAAAAATTCAATCCTGACTATAAAAAAGTCATATTTCTAAAACGTTTTTTAGAGTTATTTACTCTCCACCATGTTTATACAGCTAAACGAAATGATAACTTCATAAAAAATACTGAAAAAAAACCAGCAATGAAACCTGTATATTATAACTGTGCATATATCGGCATTAGAAATCATAAATGAATCAGAGCAGAAGAACTCTTTAGATATATATTATTGCTTAAAAATAACTTTCCATATTTACCGGACCTTAAGATGCTATTTTAGATCCTATTTAGATAAAAATTTATACATACGACGGATTTTAGCTTATTGCAATGAACCTTTAAATAGTCGAATGAGTATTTTAACAAGAGCTTATTTTTTGAAAATTCTGTAAGGCCAATAATGTTTTGCAGAATATTGACGATTGATTATTTCGGCAGTAATATTCTGACGTCCTAAAAATTCAGATGTCGAAAAGAAAACTACATGTTTTCTTTTTAACATCGATATGGACATTATTTTCACATAAATAAGTAATCAAAAAAATTGGTAAGTATATTAAGATAAATGGCCCATCAGCAAAGCCGGTCGATCTTGTATGTGGCCTTAAATGGCTAAAGCTTAAATTGTGCAGACACTCGTGTCCACGCTATCAATACTAAATACACCTTGGTGCGTGCGTGATGCGTGAACAATATAGATTGGTAATATACCTACCATTAGTGCATCTTTGACGCAGTGTTGTAGTAACTTCAAAAAACAGATTTTCTCAAAATAAAATTGTTCTTTTTGTTATGGTAAGTCAAACGGGATTTCTTTACTTATAACATTAATTTTAAATAATTCTATCTTAAATTGTTTTTTCGCATTCCATTACCTAGGTTTTTATATTGTCTCTATTAAAAATAATCAATTTCTTTAAACTAATTTTAATTTTAAAACTAACGAGCAAAATCAAGAAAAATAATCTAATATGATTTCATACAGAAATGGCACTGAGTATTTAAAAATTAATAAGTTTTAAAGTTCATGATGGTGTTAATTAATGAAGTTTATAGTGGTAGTTAAATATTTGGATTATTACTAGTAACCATACGATCCATTCTGCAACGAGTTACATTGTCACAACATTCATAGATAGAAACATAAATTTAGGATTATAAATATCAATGCATATTATGTTTGCTGCTCCGGTTATTAACTAAAATTATTATATTGATATACCTTTAATAGAATTAACTTCATGCTTAACAATTTATAAACTTGATTTATATTTAAAAAGTAGATCATTGTCATATTTTGGTAGGTCTTATAGAATATTCGATTCAAAGACCTTGATAACTTCACTTCACCTACTAAAGTATTTTAATTTTGTTATGGAATGTTAACTCTTGTATATTGACTTCCACAATAATTATTTCATAATTTTTATTTATTGCCATTGCTAATTTATATCAAACTTATGAGAAATATTAACTCGTCATGCATAAACATTTCAATGTAATTCAGATGTTGACATGTATTACGATTAAGGTCTAATTATGAAGAGTTTTGTCAATAAATATTAGTTTTTTATATTGTAGGTATTTAGCATGCTCATTTTCAACTTTAAAAAATGTAGAATACAATAATCTTAAACAGTATTGGTCGCTTTTAATTATGATACAAGGGTTAAAATAATCGCCTAATAAGAAGTCGTGCGTCGGGCACTATAGCACTTCGCATACCTAGCGCACCCACCCACTAGCTCTCGTACATATTAGCGTTCATCACAAATACTTACTTGATTTGTCCTATACTATTTGTAATGCAAGAAACAGCGTACAGTACGTGTTTCCCATTCATATATCCCGTAAAATTGTTGTATTGTTTTGTAGATTGTACAATATCTACGTCAGTCGAGTTCGTATTAATTTCGTAATCGCAGATCGTAACTATTTTGCAAGACTTGTTAAGAGATACCGTTCAAGGTCCAAGGTTCCGAGGTGTATATATATAAATTACTGTACACGAAAAGTATATCATTATATATACAAAAATAAGATTAATAAAGATAATTATTATTTTCTCATGTCTAGTAGTAAACAAACATGTACATATAAATGGCGAAATACTAAACGCCCTTCTTTTTATTTCGAAAAAAAAACCTGAACTTTTGTTACCAAAATAAATATCCTTTTACCTTTTTGCGCAACTGCCTTTTATTAAAATATATTAATCTATCGGCAATTGGAATAACAGTTTTTTTTTAATTTAAGTAACATATAATAATATTATCTAAGTACACATTTACGCTTAATAAACTGAAATTAAAAATGTGTTTTTAAGGCAAAACTTCTTATAATATTGTTTTTAATTGTGTAGTGTATTAGGTAGCCTCGGGCCGAAACCCAATTCGTAAATTCTTAATGTGATGCATCGAAATATATGTTTTATAATATAGCCACATTCAACTGTAACCTTCATAATTTTATTGCTAATTTCAAAATCAATAACAAATACGTTTGTCCTTAAAAAAGAAATAATGCAGTTGACGTTACGTCAACATCATTTCAAGAAAAAGGTTTTTGCTGACTTTAATTAATAATTTGTACT
>JAOSYY010003682.1:1181-33472 GCA_025727935.1 Hebomoia glaucippe
GTTTCGAGCATTCGGATATTCATAGACTGAAATCGAAACTCGCATAGCACTTCACGACTGGAAACACTTCAAGAATAGAAATTTGTTTGTCTATCTATTTCCAAACTCCTAAACTACTGGATTGATTCCGACGAGATTTTCATTGGATGTTATTGTTATGAGTAACTAGCTAAGGATATACCATCTCATGGCTGGCATGAGACTCTTGCCTGAATTCTTGAGTTGAATGTTTAATTTTCTGTGATTAAAACATAATATTTTATGTAGGCGGTATCTGAAGCTCTAGAAAAGGCTGCGAAGGGTAGAACCTGTATTACAATTGCACATCGACTCTCAACGATTAAGGATGCAGATTTAATTTGCGTTGTCGATAAAGGTAATACTTTTGATAATATCACATCTGATATGACATGATATTTTTAATATTAATTGAATACTTTTCATTGTGATATATTTCAAACATATTTGAATTACACGACGTGGAATCACGAACATTCTCGCTCATCACCGTATTGATAATTTCAGGCAAAATAGTGGAACAGGGCACGCATACAGAACTGATGAATTTAAAAGGACATTATTGGCGAATGGGCAAAGGTCAACAGATGGCTTAAGATCAACTCAGTGATTCAATTAAATTATTATTAAGTGGCATTGTTACAATTTCGATGTTTTCAAGATTCTCATTTATGAAATAAAACAAATATATAAAATTCCGCCATTTAATTTCGATACCATTCTATTATTCATAATACATCAAGAGTCGGCATTATCTGGATACAAAATCAAATAGACAAATCTCCATTTCTGTGTCTTGGTCTATCCTGTATCGTAAGTGGATGGTAACACGCTCTCAGAGGTTAATAACATAATATTTTTACACAAGAATAATATTTAACATCGATAAACATTTAATTTTTCGAATTCAAATTTTACCGTATTCGCTATAGATATACAATTGTCATATAGACATATAAAAGATATACAAAAGTCAAAAGGCGAATATATGAAATATTTAGTTGTTTAAAATGGAATCTGACACTTAACAATTTAGTTCTTACTCGAATTATATCACTCCTGAGTCCTAGGAAAATCTTTGTCATTCCATGTGTTGGTGTCTCTTAACAAATATATTATCATTATAACAACACCAATCAGCGTATATCCTAAACCCTAATTAGACACAAAAATGTGAAATTATCAAGAACATCAATATTTTTTATTTGTAAATATGTCGATTACTATAATAATCTAATGTTCTCTGATGTTTTATTAATACAAGAAAAAACATTTATTCTTATATTTATAAAATAACCATAATAAAATAAAAATAATATCAATGGTCATCTATTTGGCTTGGCTTTACTAAATAAAAATTCACAAAATTATGGCAAGTTCAGCTCATAATAAACATCTATATTTTAATATAACTATAAAATATTAATTCTGCACCATTAAAATTAATATTATCGTAAAATTTTTATACTTAAAAGAATAATCTAAATAAATTGAACGTATTTTAACACAATTCGTTTACAACAGACAACATTTATACGTATATAAAAATTTAAACGCACCACACTATGTGTATAAAATAAAAACAATCATCGATATGATTCAAAACAATGTTTTTAAAAACTCATATTGCAAAATTAATAAAATAACATTTATACAAGACATTATTTAAATTGACAAATGGCCATTATAAAACGCAGATATTAATTTTTAAGCACGTTTCACATTATATATGTACAATACTGCACGAAATACAAGACAACACCGATTAATGTAAATAGTTAAGAAATATTGTCTAATCCGGAAATATCATCCAAATCGTAATTTAGGCGTATGACGGACCATACATACAAACATACATAGACAATTTAAAAGCTTCATTCGAAGATTAAGTTAAACATTAGTGAGATAAACTCTTATTTCCTCCACTCTTGTCTTGTTGGATAACAGGCAGTAGAATTGAGCGGACTTTGATTCTACTTAACATGTGTACACGAATGGTAGAAGCAAACTGGTCCGCCACGTAGCCATTCTAATAACCGGTTAATATATCTAGTCTCAAAATTACTTAAAAATCACCCCATTAATAATAAAAGACATCTCTTAATTCAGCACTTTCATAATCTAAGATTCTAAGAAAAATTATAGAATCTCAATTTTCAATACGAGTAAATAATGTTATTTAATGTTAAATGTAATTTAGCTACCAAAACGAAACTTAATTGTTACAGAGAGCAAAGTAATATATATGAAACTATCTATTTTTAAGTGAAAGTCATTTATTATTAAGAGGGCTTAATACTATATAAATATAAGGTCTAGATAGTCCATCTAACAACCTCTTACACAAATGAAACCCTCACAACCTAACATTCAGTCGTATATATTTTTATTATACAAATAAAAAAAAATACGTGCAACTTACCCACTGCGCTAATTCATTCTATAAATACGGTTGCTAATAACACTGGAGAGGTGGCGTGCATTTTGGGTAAGATGGCGAAGACATTATGGAAGGTTGTTTGTTCCCGATCGATAATGTTTGCCGTTCTACATTCCAAGTTTCACGTGTTTACAGAAAGCATGTTTATAAATAAACTATCGTAAGACCTTCCATGGCTAAGAGTTTTAATTATACAGAAGGTTTGGGGAGTGTTCCGAATACGAAGACGGATGATACTAATGACACCTTTGAAGAACGGACGAACTTCGAGCCTGACTAAAAAATTATATTTTTAAAACGTTTCATTAGCGTTATTTCCCTCCATCATGTTAGTCCAGCTGTTTTTGTTATCATGCTTCATTGCTGGTTCTTTTTTTATTTAAGTATTTTTTATTAAACTATCGTATCATTCAGCTGTACTTACAAAATTGAGCGTAAATAATGCTAATGAAAGTGTTTAAAATATGTCTTTTTAGTCACGATCGATATTTTTCCATCTCTTCATAAAAGGTGTCATTACAACCCGAACACCCTGTGTATAGCAAAAATTCGAATTAGAAAAAAATAATTGACTTATAACAGACAAATGATTGATCGCGCACGTATTTAATATAATATTTCACAAATTATCAGGGATATGTTATAACCACGCAAAAAAGTAACAGGGTTTCACTTGTAAAGTATTGGAGAATACTCGACTTTGAGCGTAGTTGTCGCTGGCACCACTTAGTACAAGGAAACTTTTCTCTGGTGCTGTATATATTGAATAATAATATCTAATACCGTTTTCGATATCAGTAATAAAGTTTATTATTACCATTTACTGTTTAATAAATCAGCGGCCCCTTTTAGTAACAGTTGCTCAAATCAGATGTGTGACTACTAAAGAATTTAACAGCTTCTACTCTTACATGATCGACGCCATAGAGAACTCCCTCCCCCCTCCACCATTATCTCGTCAAAATCACATAGTCACAACTAAAACATCCTTTTTTATATCGTTTTGTATCAGCAAAGGAGTAAAAAATTTGAAACTACAGAACGATATTTGCCACTAGATGGCGTAAGTCTAGAATCTGGACACTCGGACGCCAACTGTTTCTTAGATCAGGATAAACGACATATCTGAGATTTCTTCCCCTTATATTTTGGCACTAAATCGATTGTTTACAATATATATATTTTTGGTGAAATCATTTTCTTTAGCTCGGGGCTTTCGAAATTAGCACGATTTATTTATAAAATTCTGTCTAAATCGCTTAACTGAATGCCATTTCTATAAGGCGTGCTACTATTTGTTTTTTATTCTCATTGGTACGTCATGTTAGTTCTCTATTAAAATAAAAAGAATAATAAATTTCCTCATCGCTTTGTGCATCCTATTTTCATGTTATCTTTTTATGAATAAAAAATATCAAATTTGCTATATAAATGTCAAACGCTTCTAATGGCGTTCTCACTTTAGGTGTATAATTTTAACAGAGAATAATGTAATGGGACACACATCGACATATTAGGAAAAATATCTCATATTAGATACAAATACCTCTCAAAGCGAACAATCCCGTTGAATTCAATTGTCACAACAATGCAAATATCATTATAGTAAAACTTAAAAAATAGTAACCACACTATTCCACGAATCCGCCACTCGCAATATACTTAACTTATAATAAAAAATACAATTAAAACTGTTAAAACTAATCCAAAAAACATATAACAATATTTTTATACTATGATTAACAATAAAATGCAACTTCGCCAAAATATAACTTTAAATAATATCTGTATTTCATGTCTATGGATTTATCTTTAGATATCCAACGCGCGACAGACATTACACAATTGATGATTTTCAATCACGTCTGTGAAGTTATTTGCGACTACCGTAGTAATTGTATAGAAAAAATATATTATTATTTAAAATTATAAAAAATAACAAAAAAAAAAATTATTCGTATATCCTATAAATAAAATATATTTAAGTAAGATTTTTTTAAAGAAACACAATTCGGTTAAATTTCATTAAAAATATATGATGAATAAATTCAATAAAATTGCACAGCCGTCCTTAATGAAAAATAATATTTTTTATATTTTTGAATATCTACTTAATTATTATCAACTTAATACGAGACTTATATACTTTTAATACGTAGGTACATTTATTGTGCTTTAAAAGTTATAAAACATTATATGCCATAGAGACGCCAGCGAAACGTGATCAAGAAATTCGGCAGGAAGTGTTAAAGATCTCAAAATCAAAATACAACTCCGCCAAAGTAGACGATATTTCGTAAAACATCAGTTTTTTTAAAGAAAAATCCATTCATAATGGGTCTCTAAAACGGAATGATAGATGCTTCTACAAATTTGGCCAATTAAGTTAAATCGTGACGATTTAAATTTTTTAAGTACTTACCAATCTTTGTAAATCTTTTCCACGTCGCCTGACCAGTTTTTCATTTCGATACACATTACTTTAAAAATATTTTTGACCGCTGTCCGTTTGTTTGCATTATCTCGTTTCGTTGGCATTACTATATAGTTGAAATTATTTGCTCCTAAAAACTTCGTTAATATATTAGCGAGCAAAAATACTACCTACTTCCAAGAAGTACTATAAACAACTATAAATAGATTAATTAAAAATTCAGGTATCGTCAATACAGTTTTAACTATTTGATACTGTTTCACATTATAAACGTATGGTAACTCATAATTTATTTAAAAATATTTGGCTGACGCAGCGTCGTTGCTTACACGATACATTTTATATAACCCATTGCACACGTTTTAAATATATTAACAAATTTTTAAAATTAATAAAGTTATTATGACATCACGGTCAGCCTGGGCCGTTAAGAATTTAGACACAAAAAAAGTTACGAACAATAAAGAAAATATTGTGTAAGCGCCAGTCCAGTTATTTTGGGATTTTCACTCATTCTGGTGATGTGGGTTGTGGTGTTGTTGCTGGTTCTGATGAGGATGATGTCCAGAGGGCTGTTGTTGATGTTGCGGATAAACCATGTTGCGCCCGTTGGGATTCTCATACATTATCTGTGGCAAGCGCTGGTTTTGTTGCACTTCCTCTGGCCCATACGGGTTCTGAACCTGGAAATTTTATATTTACATGAGAACAGTTTCCTAACACTCGCTCTCTGAACAGCGGTGGATACGTTAAACTAACCGCATTTTCAAACAACCTACAAGTAACAAATTAAACAATTTTTTTGTTCACGACATAGTGCTAATATTTGCGAATTTAAAGTTTAATAAAAATCAAAATCTACAGCTCGGTCGATTTAATTTGGTTGCTATTGTTGATGCCAACAATTGCATATTTAATTCTACTATTGATTGACAATTTAAAACGAGTATTAAGTTTTTATACGATACAGGTTGTTTGGGGACTGCTCCCGAAAACGAAGACAGGTTATAGTAATGACACCTCTGATGAGGGGACGGTATAAAATTCGATTCTTACAAAAAAAAACATATTTTTAAAATGTTCTATTAGCATTATTTCGCTCCATCATGTTAGTCCAGCTGTTTTTGTTATCAGACTTCATTGATGGTTCTTTTTTTAGTAAAGTTATGTATTGTTTATGAAACTATCGTTCCATTTAGCTGTACTTACAAGATGGAGCGTAAGAAATGCTAATAGAAAGTGTTAAAAATATATTTTAGTCAGAATCGACTTTTTTCCATCCCATCATCAAAGGCGTCATTAGTTCTATAACCCGTCTTCGTTTTCGGGGGCAGTCTCCAAACATCCTGTATAGGTTATATACATCTACACAGCTGTTTAAGTATACTTTTACTACATACAAAATCTATGTATTATTATAGAACAAAAAGAAATGTTTTTGCACATGTAACAGTTTATGTGCGGAGTTAACTCAAGCGTGCTTAAATTAATAATAATAAAATCGATCTCCTCTAGAGTAGAGGATTTAAAGTTTTAATGCTTGGGGGGTTTGTCAAAATATTTCAAACTCACGTTAACCAACGGTTGCAACATTCCCAGTCTCGCTAGAAGCAGTTGCTCCTTGACTTGGCGTAACTCTTCTTGCTGACGCACGATCATCTGCTGTAACTCTTCATGTTTTCGTTGCAACTGCTCCTGCCACGGCCACTAGCTCGCATCATCATAATTAACACTCCGTAATTATATTAGCAAATGATTCAGATATCATAACCACTGCTAATATAATATCTAATACATAAAATTCTCCTGTCACAATGTTCGTTCCCGTACTCCTCCGAAACGGCTCAACCGATTCTTATGAAATTTCATATGCATGTTCAGTAGATCTGAGAATCAGCTACTTTTCATCCCCCTAAATTATAAGGGTTGTCCACCTTTAACATTTACTTTCTATTTTTTAAACAATGTTTTTTTATTTCTATTGTCCTATGATACAGCTTATAAAAATATATACAATGCCAAATTTTCACCCTTCAACAATCAACCCCTAATTTTTAATCGCAAAATATTTAGGTGGCAAAACGAAGTTTGCTGGGTCAACTAGTTATATATAAGATATAAGATAATAAGGCAAGTTTTGTTTGTCTTAAAATGTTCTTTGCTAAGTTAAAGTTAAATGACGCCACTTTTGTTGAAGAACTGTGAAATATCTATTTTTTTAACAATATCTTATTTTGTAATAGATCTGAATTTTATTTTTGTATGGTTAATCTCAGGAATTACCGAATGGAATTAAGAAATTGTTTGAAAGTTTCAGTATAACGTAACTGTTAATCGGAGAGCATTAATGAGAAATGTTGCAAGACAGGGAAAATGTTATCCATTTTGAGAGGTTCTATTACGTGGGCTACGTAAAAACCTTGTGACGCAAGCACTGTGTAAAACGAATTTGTTTCACTTAAAAACTTCTAAAAAAAGTCTGTTTCGTCAACATGGTTATACAACGACAACATAACTGATACAAACATCTATTTAGAATAAAAAAATGTCTGAGGCTCGCTAATTAACTGGTTTCTTTTTGCGCCAAAAATAAACTATTTTAAACTGTTAGAAAGAAAAACAATAAAATTTCATTGAATCACCCAAATAAATATAAATATCTTTTATTTAATTGGTGTTTCACGCGTCATGTGTCAAGTGAAAGATGTTATTTCATACATTTTGTAAAAACAAACCAATGCAAATCAAAAAAAGAGTAGCCACGCTGCCAGATTGTTTTCTAATAGAATGTAGATGTTGTTTTGCGAATCAGATACTAAGTGTAGATACTGCATAAGGATTTCTTTGTGACTTACAAGGATAAAGATATTTTTATTTGATTTGAATTAACCTGCCTTCCAAACAGCCGTGTAACCAGATAAGTTTGTATAGTTGACTTTCTATAGTCCAGAGGTTTCAAGAATCAATAATCCCACCTGCATTTGAGCCTGATCGGAGGACACGATGACTGGTAGCGATGGCAGTATTGGCAGTACGCCTGGTACGCTGACAGTCCCAACGTACGGAGCCGGCTCTAGGTATTGAGCACCGATGCTATGCTGTTGAACGACAGTTGGCTCCACTATCTTAGGCTGCGGTTGGAACGTCGTCGCCCGATTCGAATTGTAGTCAGTTTCATTGACGGGACGCATATCTTCCATTCGAGTTGGCACGTCTTTACTCTGTACGGACTGCACAAATTAACTTTTATTATGATCTATCTATCCCAACGTACTTTGTAGCGGTCCACAATTCAATAATGTTTCGATAAAAATTAACAAAAACCACAAAAAGTATTATTTTCAACTATAACCTTTTTAAAATGATGTATTGTAAAAAGTACGATATTAAAGAAATTGTGTGTATGTTCCCTGTGAACAAGAGAACATATTTGTATGGAAAATTAAATTCGAAAATTTTCCTTATTTGGTCACTCACAGTTTCAGTCCAACACATCACTTAATTTATATACATGTATAAAATGTATAAAAAAGAATTACAAACTTAATACATTTGTTTTTATTGAACTTGTACTCAATTATTATGCAATTTAACCCTATCTTATTGACAACAACTCAGTCACTTCAAATTCTATAATAAATAGAAAAATTAAGATGTAATTTGGTATCTGTATTTTCATTTGTGGCTTTGCATAGGTGTCAATCTACAAATTTCCAGGGCAGAAACAATTTGGGAAACTTATAAGCAAATTGCAGTAAATGACACTTGAAATAAATTTTAAGAAACAAGAAAGTTACGTGAGAAGTCTCGTTACTTACGTCTCTTGAGCTAGATCGTCGAGAGGACCTGGAGTCAGCTGATGCCATGCTATTTTCGTACCCTCCTGAGTAGCGCGAGTTGGACGCTTTCGACCAGGACGTGCTAGCTGTGTGCGTTGGTACGGCTAAGTTGCAAGTCCCGCTCGTGCTGCCAGCCGATGCGGACTTCACTGATGGCGGCTGTGAATTAAATTACAACTCATTTACATACATTTCGCATGTATTAACATTCATTTTGAGTTGTGTTTATACACAGACTAATCAATTGTGATAAGCTATAGGCAAAGACTCAAGTACAGTTTAATATCTACTCTTTTGAGCGGGCCTAAGCGAAGCTCTAAGTCTAGCTTTTAAGAGCTTTCAGAAAAGCTAGTAACTGTACGGTCTGATGTACTATAATCCCAAAAATGATCAGATTTGGTTAAGTGGTTTAGACTTTAGGTATGAAAGCGTAACATAATTACAACTATGGGATATTTGAAAATGTTTCTTGTTTTTTACTTATAGTGAAATAAAATTAATGTATGTACGTTTAATTTATCATATTGAATAAGCAATTGGTCTACAGTGTGGACTGCTCCCGAAACGAAGACGGGTGATAGTACCAATGACACCTTTGATGAAGGGATCGAAAAATAATTGAACCTGACTAAAAAAAAAACATTTTTTAACACTTTATTAGCATTACTTACGCTCCATCTTGTAAGTACAGCTAAATGAAGCGATAGTTTCATAAAAATACATTACTTTACTAAAAAAGAACCAGCAATGAAGCACGATAACAAAAACAACTGAACTAACATGATGGAGCGAAATACCGCTAATAAAATGTTTTAAAGTGTGATTTGTTTTTAGTTAGGACAGAAATTTATTCCTTCCCTTCATCAAATGTGTCATTAATACTATCGCCTGTCTTCGATTTCGGGAGCAATACACAAACAGCCTGTATAAGAACATAGATGTTGAAATTCTTCGCCAGTCAATTTCAAGAACTTTAACTTTGTTTTTCTTTTTCTAAGATTCAGCCTTTTTTCAACCGACTTCAAAAAAGAACGTGAAAATTGACAGGTTAAATAGGTTGGCGTGGTTCGGCTTACCCGTGAGTGCGAATGATACGAATTGCCGTAAATATCGCTGGCTTCGGACATGTATGAAGGCGACACGGCTGGCATCACTTCATCCACGGCCTCCTTCAACTCGGCCAGATTCCTGTCCGTTACGTCAGTAGTTTCAGTTTCTACGTTCTCTTGCTTCGTATTTTTTTGCATATCTGCATAGCTGTAATACGCGTTAAATGTCATGTTAAGTATAATGTATGAAGTTAATTGAAAACCTTAAAAGTGATGCGGAGAAAGTTTACCTGACGACGCGATGGGTGCACATAACGAATTCAGGCTTAGAGTTCCATTGATGGTATGTGATATAGAAACGTGTCTGAAGCCAAATCCATTGCTGGCCTTTCGTCAGAAATCTGTAGTAGCACGACGTCAGTTCGCCTTTCTGCATCACTGAAATATTAAAACACTTAAAACATCACAATACATAACGAAAAATAAGGACAACGCTGCTTGAATATGATAATCAGTCAACTTTAACAAAATATAAACATTAAATAATAAATCCTAAAAATTTCATTAATTAATCATAATTCAAGTGGAAATTTGACCTGATCTTGTTATATATTCAGCTGAATGCAATAATATTATACTATGTACTTACATAAGGCTTATATAGGCATTGAGATCAAAGTTTGTTATTTGCAGCGAGGAATAATTTTAACATTAATATGTACAATATACACGTATAGATATTATTTGTCAACCTACGAACCTCGAATTATTGAATCGATTAGCGTTTACACGCGGCTTCGCTCGCCTGAATCAGTGACGTAAGAAATATTTTTCTCATAAAGTTTGCTACTCTATTCCTTAATTTTAAGGGTCGTCGAAAAAATAAATGGGCAACACTAAAAGCAAATCGAACGACACAAGAATTTCAAACAGTTTATCCCCTCTCAGCCAACCGCCCAAAAAGTAGTCTTAAATGAAAATTGCGGTACAAACGTAAGAAATAAAACTTCACTTCCGCATTTGTAATTGGACAGACTCAAAATATAGCTTTCCAAGTTCAAACTCACATGCTTCATGGCAAGTGACCACGTTATCCAAATCATCGAAATGATAGTAATCGTATCCGGAAGTGCCCAGCACCTCGAACGGTAAGTAACCGATAATCGGAGGGGCGCGATGATCCAAGAACAAGAATTTCCACTCCAGACTGTGCCGTGATGTGAATTCATTGCGATTGGAATCCACGAGAGAAACATCACGTATTAGTTGAGGTGTAAAAAGCCTTCCCGTGCAGACGAATAACAATCTGAAATTATCGAAGGCATTACATGCAAGATATCCGAATACACAATTTAATTAATCAATAAATTGTATTTAAACTTATTACATCCATGGTTTAATTATAATCTAATGCCACAATGCTCTTTAATGATCTCCGAAAGCGTAGAACAAATTTTAATGCGATTTTGAACAATCTCGAGTTTATTTTTATCAAGCCATATGATAAATGAATCATATATTGCCACGTCTACAATAATTAAGTCCACAATGTAACAAACCAATAAATTGCATTTAATCTATACATATATATTTGAATTGGGTGTTTTTACAAAATTTCTCTGAAACGACTGAATCGATTCTTCTACAATTTTTAATAAATAGCTCATAACATATTTCTTACCATTGAGCGATAAGGCTGACTGACCTACCCGAACGTGATTTTTATTTTTAAGACAAAATTATTTATATATAACTCAATTTTCTCCCTTCTAAAATCGACCCCATTAACATTATATGGCAAGGCAACGCTTTCTGTTTCAGCAAGTCTTAATAATCTAATGTCACAATGTTGGATTACCATTTTTAAATAATAAAGATAAATTTTATGCAGATAAATGACCCTTAATATTATAATTCTGAGCCAGGCCAGCGTACGGCTTTGTTAAATATTGCAAAATGTTATATCTTACCTAGAATCGGGATCCATCAGAAACATCTCGTCACCGTCGACCTGTTTTATGTTTGTACCTGCAAATTGTATTGTAACAGAATTCTATCTTCAAACGTATACTAATACCTATTACTAATCAAATATACAAATTATCTTGTAACTGTTTTAATAACCATACTCCCCCGAAACGGCTTGACTGATTTGAATGAAATTTTATAAGCATATGCCGCCTGAGAAGCGAATGTTATCTTTTATTTTATTACCCCCCTAAGTAATAAGGATGGTCCTGATAATATTCTTACTTTTTTTAAAGTTTTAACATTTGAAAAAACATATAAGCTTATATTTTTCCTTTCTTCCATCAAACAATTTTTTTAACGGCGATATACACGGTGTTTGAGGACTGCTTCCGAAAACAAAGCCAGATGATAGTACTAATGACACCTTTGATGAAGGGACGGAATAAAATTCGATCCTGACTACAAAAAATGATATTTTTAAAACATTATACTGGCGTAATTTTGCTCCATTATGTTAGTCCAGTTGTTTTTGTTATCATGCTTCATTGCTGGTTCTTTTTTTTAGTAAGCTATTTTTTATGCAACTATCTTTTCATTTAGCTGTACATACAAGATGGAGCGTAAATAATGCTAATAAAACGTGTTAAAATTTGTCTTTTTTTAGTCAGGATCGATTTTTTCCGTCCCTTCATCTTCTCGTTCTCGGTCTTCGTTTTCGGGAGAAGTCCCCAAATATCTTGTATAATTTATATGGCAAAACAACATTTGCCGGGTAACTAGCAGGTACATAATAGAATGTGACATCGCTACATACGGAAACAATTTCACCTATCATTATGGCAATCAGTTATTTATACTAAGTTACTAGATGGCCCGGCCATGCGTTGCTGTGGCGAAAATTTTTGTTATATTAAATTGTAATTAGTAAGGATTATTATTATTATTGAAACGTTTGTGCATTTAACACAGTGCCATTTACTGAATACCTATTTAATTTAGTCAACAGATATTATCATCTGTTAGAATCGTTTGGAGCTAAAAGATAATTTTGACTCTCAAATATACAAATAATAATTCACAATACAATTGCGACGATAAATTGATAAATAAACTATCATATCTCTTAAATTGAAGCATAGCACTCGTTTTAAAGAAAAATACGTTAAAATCGGTTCAATAGTTTCGGGAGTGCATCCCAGACAAACGTGACACGTAATTTATATATATTAAGATATATAGCATATCCATAGATGTTAATATCCTATGTGACACAGACGAAGTTACGCGGTTCAACCACAAAACAATATTTTAGCGTTTTAGTAATATCAATATAAGTCTCAACGCATATTCTAGTATATTTATGGTACTTATAACAGAAATACAATTGATGAATGAATGTCTATTCTGGCTAATTTCCGAAATGACGGGGAACTTCGCGGTTCTTAAGATACTTTTCTGAAAAATAATTAGGCCGCCCCAAGATAGTGGAGGCAAATGAAATTATGTCTGTAATTTACTTGCAAATCTTTCAGACTGCCGTTCTTTTGATAAACATATAATTTATACCAAAGTTACATCCACGCGGCGAGTCGAGAATAAAAACCTTTTATATCCAGCGAAGAAAGTGAAGCCCCGAGAATGTTGGCAAGGTGGGCAAATAAAAGTTTTACATGTATCTCCCCAGTTAGACGCTCGTGACTTGAAGAGCTAGTCCCGCAAATCTCTCGAATCAATAAAAAATCCTAGAAGTGAATACTCACGGAAATGTCCCTTGAATTCAACCAGTTCATATGTGACTTCATCCCGAAAATCCAGAGTGCCCCGACGCAGATGACATTGTAGTTTGATTTCATTTTCTGTAACATTAATTAACTTTCATAGTCGCGATGGTTGGTTTAATTGCAACGCCAACGCATCTCCTAGATCCTTTAGCTGTCCACAGCAGTCGGTAAGACTTACCATCAAGTGAGCCGTATGCTTATAACAATAAGACACTAATTTCGGTAAGGCAGGATAATAAATTGTAATATAATAAGTAAATATTTTATATGTTCTAAGTACAACAATATCTATTTGTAAATTCGTTACGTCTGCTTCATAAAGAAATATATCTTATTTTATAAAATTTTCTGTTACAGCCCCGAATTGAAAACTTAGTGACGATAACAAAAACAACAACAACAGACGAGAAACAAATTACGCACGCAAAACGAAACTCTTTCAAAAGCCCCAAATAGATAAATAAACCGTAATTTAATAAAATATTCACAAGGTTACAAAATTATTTCATTCTAATTCCTCGCTCATACAATTTTATTAATACTTGCAAAGTTCTATCAAGATTTATATTTGAGTGCTCTTTCGCAAGCGTATTCGGGACCATTATATATTCAAGTATTACGTAGAGAAAAGATTTTTTACAAAAATACACATTGGGAACCATTTCTTTTACATAAGCTGTTAAATATTTGTAGCGTTAATTCATCTGTTACCTCTTCAGACGGATGGCAAAATGAGACAGGCCATGTACACATACAAACCGCAAATATAGTTCTCCCGTGCATACGGGGCGTTTGATTATTTAGGACATGAACACTTTGATAGATGAAGCAAACGGGCCATTACCACTTGAAATATTATACAATTAAACTAGTTATGGGCAACCTTTGACATGTTGAGGAGCAAACTTTAGCGAGTAAATACGTTCGCGGGCCGCTTTTTGAAGTATTTAGTGCATTTTCACGTATTTATAAGTACCTAATTTTCAATTAGGTTTTATGAAAATATCTCGCGCGCCGGATGCGGCCCGCGGGCTGATTGTTGCCCATGTATGAATTAAACTGATTTAACATTTAGAAAGTACGAAAGGAAACAAAAAATTTACTGTGTACATGGCTTTTTGTTTCTTAAAATTTCTTCATCTTGTTTTTCGAAATATAATGAGTTATGTGAGTCTTAATGGCCTTTGCAAATTACTGATGTGATATGAAATCTACGTTAGGTAGTTCGTGAAGCAAGTTTTCTATTAATACGTTATTAGAATTCGCACAATAACAACTTCGCATTTTATGACGCTTAGCTACTTCACAATGGATACGTTCACAAAAGAAAAAACCTTTTGTTTATAAATGTGGAACTCTTTTCAAAAATAAGATGAAAAAGAACTCTTACAAAACTTCGTAGACTTTTCAACTTCAAGGGGTAGAATACAATTGTTTTAGAGTAATAAGGGAAATGTATACGAAATCATACAAAACAAAAATTTTCCATTCTCATTACTTTATATATTTTTGCTCAGGCTCCTTTGTGTCCCTTTTTAGGTTTAGCATAGGATACGAGCATACAGTTCACCCGGATGCCTGACGCTAGAAGATGCGTTGCCAACCTTTACACCTTAGCCATATCGTATCAGTCGGTATTCTCTCATATATTTAATTTCTCAATCAGATTTTTTATAATAATTATATATAAGTAAAATACAAAAATAAAAATAGTATAAAAAACCTAATCTGAAAGACCACCAGCAGCTGAGCTTGGCCCGCTTACATCAGTTATTTTTAATCGTCTCGATCTCTGATTAAGTTTGATGTTGAAACAATAATGTTTTAGTATAAAATATATTTATTGACAGCGCATCTATTCGCTCAACATTTTAAATTAAAAAGCGCAAACAGCATAAAAAATCATCGTATAGCAATAATTTATACGTTACTATTGGAAACGCGGTCAGGCACGTTTCTGTGTCTATTTCAATGATTACAACACATATCAACTATGCCCGAATGAAACGTATTTATATTGTCACCGGGATTGACATTTGGAAATTATATTATTCGCAAAGCAAATATCAAAGAATCAGACAATAAAAAGTGGAATGACCTCGATACCAACCTGCTGTAAAGGGTTGATTGGGATTTATGGGTGTTCTTGGATTCTGTAAGAGATTATACAGGTTTTGTCGATCCTCTTCGAAGGCCAAATCAAATATTGTTTTATTGAGAACATTATTCTGAAAATCACCACCACATAAATATAAAGTCGATAACACATTTCAATTTAGAATATAGATATTTCTGTAACGGCAATATGAACTTGTTTTTCTATGTACTATGTAGCGTTAACGGACACTCAAATAGGCTGAAAATTTTCAAGAAATTTTATCTGGAAGATAAATTGCATAGCCTGGCCATCATGAAACACCCGTGCAAAATCTTAAAGCTATAAATTTAAAAACATACAGAATTTTCATAAGACTTATTCAACTAATACTCTATTTCCTCCTAAATTTGTAAAATCGAGAGTGTACGAGATCGAATGTTAGGTACCCTTTAAGAACGCGACGAATTGAACTAATTTGAATAAAATTTGAAATATGAATAATTCATGACTTGAAAGAATATCATGAATAATTTTTTATATATCATTTCTGTGAATTCATAGTGAACTAGTACATGGTTATTTACCGGAGTGTGTCCTAATAGTGACGTTATTCCTTCGGAAACGTAATAGATGCGACCTGTGGCCGAAAAAACCATTACAAATCCCTCTAATGCCTCCAACATGAGATAGGTAAATTCTTCATTTGACAGAAATGGTGGCTTCCAATCTTCTTGCACATCATGAGCACGTGATCTTACTGTTATTTCTAGAAAATACACAGAATATAAATTTCAATAGATGTATAATAATAGCTGTCCCCGCGGGATCACTTCACTTGCGTTGTATTTATGGCGATGATTATATTAAAATACTGTACGGTCCACCCAGTTCCAAATTAGCCTTTATAGACCGACAAAGATTCATACTTTTACACAAAAACTGTTAGTATATGTTTATTTCAATTTTATTAATTTGCACAGATGCAAAATAAACGACGTAAATAAAACCAAACTTTTTGTAAAATGTTTAGTAAGTGAATCAAAATCTGTCCAAATAGACGAACATATAGACAGGCAAGCAGACAGACATACAAAAATATTATAAATAGTGTTTCTGTTCTATGAATTTTACATAAATACTTATATCAGGATATGAAAGATCCTAGTATATTGAATGTTAATATAGTGAATGTGTTAAGAAAAATATCTGTTACTGTGATATGATAGATAACAGACAGACTTCAAATTTACTTTACTTTACTTATTAATCTAGATATATATATAAAAAGTGATTATCAACGAGAAGACATACAGGTTAGGTTTTAAAGGTTAATTTTTCAAATTGCTCATTAAAATAGAACATATGAGAATGTGATACTTTAGGAGTTCAATATTAAATGATTAAAAGTATTAGAATGGTAGGAATGTTAATTGGATGAATTTATAAAAGAATTATAACCATTATGGTTCTTCAGAAATGAAATTGTAGACTTGAGAACAGTTGACTTATCCATCTTTCTGTTGCTCGAAGAGACCATAGCACCAAGTTCGTTAACTAACATGTTGAACTGGTCTCTACGTTTCTTCTCGCTCAAATTACGGGTCCTCCTAAAACAATATATAAAGTATTATGTATTACAAAGTTACTTTATTCAAAATTACATAATTTACAACTTATAGTTAAAATCAAGTACTAGAGCCGAGACTACATCGCAAGATATCTCTCTAGACTTGCATTGTCTATGGCTAAAAATACCAGATTCTTTCAAATACTTTTATTGCCGTATGAATTTACCTTATTCTGCATATCCAGGAACACAGATTAGATATAGAAAACAGTAGTTCAAAAGCTAAAATTGCTATTCTTAGATGCTACAGTACTTTTATGATAAATATTAAAAATATTTATAATTACTTAAGAACATAGAAATTGAAATTCATTTGAAGATATCATCACTAAATGATGTGCTACCAACCTATTAATTTTTATATCAAGAATTTTTTAGAATAAAGTCGGAATGTGCATTTCAGCACTTCATAGCAGTTCTGTCTTTGTACACTATACTATGTAATTGTAAACCATGCTAATTACCGTAATCATCAAAAGGTTTGTAAATGGCAACCTATTTTACTTCAATTATTATATTGCAAATGGCAAATGGAAAAATTTTCAGTTTTCAAAGTTTTCTCATATGTATAAATACAAAAAACCTGTAGATTTAATTTTTTTTCTTTCAAAATATATAAAGATATTCTTAAACAAAATATATAATTGAAATTGTAAATGTAAATAAATTACAGCCAAAATTACTTGCTTATTTGTAATAGAATTTATAAAGTCACTTAATTTTATATTTTAGAAACAAACATACAAATAGTTTCTCTTTATAATATTATTTAAAATCATTGCCTAATTCTTATGTATTTAGGCCAGAATCAGGGAAAACAGTTTAACCTAAAATACCTTTTGATGTTGAATTAGATCTAAAATATCTGAGAAATCTTCAAAGAAATTGTCAAAATTTACTAGAAAATCTATGTTTATGAAGTAATATGAATGACATGCTTACACTGTAAATTTTCCATATACTTGGATGCATAGCTACATATATATCAACTAAATGTAGGCTTAACATCTAATGTTAGTTAAATACTTTAGATGCAAATACATATTAAATTGTAGGTAGACCATAGCAACTAAGCATTCATACCTTTTAGTATCTTCTTTATCATCACCGTCGTCGTCCATGGTGGCAAGTGAGTAAAGACTTTTATATGGACACTACACAAGAAAATGTGATATCTACGAAAACAAGATCCCTAATGCATTTAGTAGATACTCAGCTCCCCTACTGTTTAAGTATTCAAGAAAACTTCAAGATGGTTTGTAAACAATTTAATTTTCCTATCAAGTATAAGCATTTCAAAAGAATATATTAGAGTACAATTTTACTTTAAACCGAATTTTTATTTTTATAATCTGGCAGGTCCTACACAGTGGACTATCCCCAAAATACTGGTACCTAACAAGGTAATTCCGTAAACACGCAATCAATAATCACGCACCCAGAACACTAAACTCAGAACAGAATTTTAATATTAACATATATATACGTCTACGTAGTACGTAAATAGGTCGAACATTGATATGGAGCTAGGAATGAGACGTTTTTACTATACCAGGGTTTTACGATTTTCCGCTGGTACGAGAGGAAAATACTCACAAGTATTATAGTACCGGCTAAGCACGGAGAAATGGATCATATCTATATAAAAATATAGAGCATAATCGTATTTTTTGTAAAATAACCTCTTGAAAGTATTATTTTGTAAAATTAACAGTGGTCTTTGTAAGTTAAAAAGGGACGTTTCCTTACGCAAGTACTTTTTGTATTGAAGAGGCGGTAACTGACTTCAATTGCCAAATATCTTCTAGGATTAAAATACCTGATATTCTGTCCTAGTATATTTACGTACTCATACTTGAACAACCTGGTATTCAAATTTATAAGTATCTCATCTCTGCATAGATATTATCTACATAATTTCTTACTTCATACATTCGTAATTGAACACAGATTAACCACCAAGACTCCATAAACTAGAAAAAAGTACAGATTATATAGAGGAATCAATGTATTCGCATAAATAAAAGAACACACGCGCCATATTTTTAAGTAGTCTAAAATATTTTTAAAGTGATTATAATTGGTACAAAAGGCTGACGATAAATTATAATTTTGTAGAATTTTTATTAATACACCCTTTTAAAATTATGAGTTTATCTATAATATATGTAGATAATCTGTATAGAGGCAAGTCAAAACGTGCCGCTTGATAATTAACAACTAGTTTGTTTAACATGACACTGGCAAATTGTTGTAATTTCTTGCCATATATAAAAAGAACTAAAGTTTAACACTGTATATTAAATATGGCAAATATCTTGGCGATTTTTCTGGGTGGTTGTTCTTAAATCTTTTTCGTTTCATGATAAATCGAGAACGAAGTAAAATAGTACTAAGCGTTCTCGAACTTCTCGTCAAACATAATATATTTCTACATACGCAAACTTTCTCCCGCTATGCGTAAATCTAGTCAACATATTTGCAGTCACTAATACGCGGCTAGATGCTATCATGCTACAGTTGTAAATTGTAATTCACATTTAATATCTATCGTAATGAAGGTGTTGTTTTACATAAGATAATGAGTCTGAGAACAGCGTTTACGTCTATAAATAATAAATTGCAAGTCTTAGTAGTATTTACATTAGAATGTTTATTGTTTTCACTTAACGAAGCGTGATCAGAAAAGGATACATTAAGGCGAAATCTATACAATGGTAACGATACGTTGTCGTTTCAAATGGAGGGAATTGTATCAGCGGACGAAGTATGATAACTTTAATTACCTATATTGTCATAAAGCATATATATGTTATTTATGTATTAAAATGATTTTTCAGGGAATATTTTTTATGGAAAATTGCACAGGCAATTTTAACTTTCAACTCACTGTCGTACAATGCCCACATGAGTCGAAATTATGCCATAGATTGCTTACTAGAACCTATATTCTGGTTTGTTGACAACTTTGCGGGATATCTCGGAAGGGTAAGTAAAGTTTTTTTGAAATAAAATATAAAAATAAATGTTCAACTTTACGATATATTTATGGCTTGTATTGTAACATGTAACTTAAGTTGCACACTTGAGTTTCAGATAAATATCATACTTTTATAATTGATACATGTCAAAGTTTACGGGATGTACAAAACATTGCCTTATTCTGGAAATAACAGGCATGTTCTTTTGATTTCTTTTGTCTCTACTTGATTTAATTACTCCCAAGAACTAGTATCAGTATTAAACATCTTTGTATAAAGAAAATATAAAGAAATTAAAAATCAAGATTGGTATAAGTACCTTAAAATTTTCTGTTATATACTCACAGATTAAATATATAATAACAATTTGTATATATGAAGCATATAAAATGTTTCCTTTCAGGTTTTTGTATTTTGTGTGACGATACTGACAACGCTCGTCGTAGTCATTGCATATTGGATTGGATTACCATACTGGTGGCAACGGAATCCATCCCTTACAATATTTTTAGTTGTTTTTGGGAACTGGTTACTTCTAAATATAATATTTCACTATTATATGGGGGTGGCAACACCCCCAGGCTATCCACCACATGTAAGTAGCACAAAATACAAACAATAATTTTATGGATGACAAGTTAAAATAGAACCTTTTCCACCCATTTTCTGATCTCTTTTAAGGTGATCAAACTTAATAATAGTTATAAATCACTGAAATTATTACATTTAATGTAAAAAATTAAATGTTTTATAATTTCAATTGTCTATGTTATATTAGCGTTATGTGGCAGACCCAAAACATACAAGCTTCACCTAAAGCTAATTATTATATTAACAATACAATTACATAATCTCTTTACTATATAATTTTAAATAAGTTATAACTGTAAGTTTTTTTTAATGTTTAAGAATGTATGTATGGTATAGAAAATAGATTTTTTTTTTAATTTTTTATCGTCCGTCAGTATTTTAGAGCACTTTCCAAAATAGGTGAATAGAAAAGTAAATAGCTTTTGTCATGTGAATAAAGTTGGCTACTTTTACTTTTTCAAATATATTTTTATTTATACATAACAATGCTGATTAAACTGTAGAGCACAGCTAGTATAAAATTTTGTTTAACAAATACATGTTAAATATCCGGTTGTTATAATCTAATATAAAATTCTTAGTTTTACCAAGTACTACATAAGAAATGTTTTAGTTGCCATTTTTTGTAAATGTAGTAAATTAATGTTATTCCAGTCTCAAAAATCAATAAATGAAAAATCTAATTATGGTTTCCGATACTATTGATATAAAAAAAAAATTTAGTGATCAAATCTTAATATAAATTGCGTGTCAGATTCGTCTGGGATGAGCTCTTGAAACTACTGGACCGATTTTACCGTTTCTTTCTTTAAAATGAGAACTATGCTCCAACTTAAAAGATAGGGCAGTTTATTTATCAATTTATAGTCGCAATTGTATTGTGAATTATTATTTGTATAATTGAGAGTCGAAATTATCTTTTAGCTCCAAACGATTCGAACAGATGACAATATCTGTTGACTAAATTGAATTGGTATTCAATAGATGGCACTGTGTTATCAGCACAAACATTTCAATAATAATAATAATGCTTACTAATTACAATTTAATATAATCCAGAATATTTATATATTTGATATTAATTTCTCGTTTTGAATTCATTATAATGTTTTCGCATTAATTTATGTAACCAATGTATTCTTCAATCATTTGTCATTTTAGGGTACAATGTTGGTAGAAGCAGCGAGCATTTGTAAGAAGTGTATATCACCGAAACCGCCTCGAACTCACCATTGTTCTGTTTGTGACAGATGCATACTTGCTATGGACCACCACTGTCCATGGCTCAATAATTGTGTTGGATATTTTAATGCAAGATACTTCTTCCTATATATGGCATACATGGTAGCTGGTGTTACATTCTTGATAGTATTCGGAATTGATATCGGATATCAAGTGCTCTGGGTTTACGATGCAGGTTTGTTTTAAAGTAATATTTATTTGAGTATACACTGTTGAATGATGCATAAGTCCCCAATGAGGGTCTGAAGTAGTAAGAGAACCTTGTGCACCCTTTTAATTTGTGACTATTAATTGATGAATAGTGTACAGATATAAAAATTGCTTCAAATGCCGACAGTGCAATTTATTTGTTTCTTGTACAACCATAGTTGTAGAGATAGTCTAAATTAGCTTTGAAATGTGTAACTGTCAAATCCAAATAGCAACAAATTACCGTTGCTAATTGTGAAAAACGTTTCGAGCACATTGTAATAATTGATTACTATTTATAGTTTTTAATGACAAGAAATGCTTTTCTAGATACGATTCCATTGAAGGACGAGCCCGATCTGATCGGACACCCTGTTAAACTGAATAAGAGCGGTGTCCTCGTTCCCGTGAAAGATATTCTAGAATATGATTCCATAAATTTCCCGCGCCAACATTTTTTACCTATACCAGAGATTAGCGAACTACAGATTATATTAGCTGATCCACTGAAACGCAAAGCAGTTATATTTATGGCCGTCACCTGTGTTTCTGTACTGTTTGCATTGGGAACTCTCGTCGTGATGCACGGTAAAAATGTTAGTAGAGGCGAAACTAGTGTCGAGTCACACATCAACGCGGTTATGAGGAAGAAGACTAAGAGTTTTAGAAACCCATATAACTTTGGAAGGAGGAAAAATTGGAAACTCTTCCTTGGCTTGACACAGGGTCGGACGCTTTTCAGGCACGTCCTGCTCCCATCGCGACACACCCCATTAGGAAATGGTCTCACATGGCATACTATTAACAGTGGTTTAGAAGACTGGCCCTAATTTTAAGCTTGTGTGATAAGTTAAGAAACTGAATTTCTGTAATCGCTGCAGCAATTGTAGTGATTAAGACTTCACGATTTTTCTAAAGGCATTAATATAAGAATGTTGGAATTGGCAGGAAAAGGATGGAAGTAGCGTTAAGAAGTATGTTTGGTGTTTGTCAGAGAATGGGTTACTTGAGTGGTTTGGGTGTGGAGAAATAATTAGAGCCAGCCGCATTACCAAATAGGTATACAAGTCGATTGTTAAAGGTTAGAAATGTACGTACCTAGATCATATCGAGAAAAGAAGGGCCTAAGAAAAGGCCACCTCAAGAGATTACTCAATTGACGCGCGAGTCTGAAAGCGTTATCGGGGGTAGAGGACATCAAAGGAGATTGTCAGGATTGTAGAAAGTGGAAAACCGTAGTCTGCTTACCCTCACGGGACAAAGGCCTGATTATATTGAATGTTTTAGATAACTTGCTATTTATTTTACGATCTCAGTGTTTTTACATATTGCAAATGTGTTAACAGTGAAATAAAACAATTAACACTTTCTACGTATTTTTATTTACATGATGTGGCCTAGTATACATGTAGTTGGCCAAACGACTACTTTCTCATCGTATTAAATTAAGAGATTAAGCTTAGATTGCACCATGTCGACTAGATAATTCTGTATATATTTAGAAAAATGACTTAACTACAGATTATATATAAAACGTCAGTATTTAGACTCGAACTCAAGATGTGAATGAGGTCAAAACTACAATGGAGTTGTATCACTTGAGTGTCAAACAATTATGAGTAAATAGAGGAAATCGTTTGACAAACCTTGAGATTCTAACTCAAGTTACGTCTTAAAATAATGGGCTTAGTTAATGAACATGTTAAATGCACAATTCTCATAACGCAGTGATGTTTTCTTGTTTCGAAAAATTTAACATTGATGCACTAGAAAAATAAAAGTACAGTGCGCCAGAATTGTCTAAATTACATTTTACTAATGTTTAGGAACATTACGAGCTTGCCTAATATTTATATGGCGGCTTTAATCTGTATAGAATTTTAAATGCTCTATTCGAATACGTTTTTATAGTAAAATTCTATAACATGGAAGACGATCCTTACTAATATTATAAACTTGAAAGTTTTTGAGTATGTATATGAATGTTTGTTACTCTTTCACGCCCAAATTACATAACGGATTTTAAAGAAACTAGAAATATAGGTCAGAATAACAGACAAATTGTGATACAAGTGAGACCGCGCCGTATCGTTAGTATTTGAAATTCATTTGGTTGTCGCTATTGATTTTAATCTAGATTCTATAAAACGCATCTCATTATCATTTTCATTTATATCAGAAAATGTCGTATTTTTAGTTCAGCTAATGTAATTTGAGTAGCACCTAATGTACACTAGACTTGATTTGAAGCATATCTTTCTGTGTAATTTTTGACTTGTGGCTATTTGAGAAGAGGTACGAAATAGTTACGTATAGTATACATATCGAGATGCTTCTGTAATGATGAGTCTTAGCAAGAGTCCTAATATAATTATTAAGAAATATTTATCTATTAATTAATTAAAATAAGTTGAGTAACTTCGATATTTCGTGTGATACAATGGCTATATTTTTAGTATACTTGCGACTCGCCTACTATTTTTATATATCATTTATCAGCATAGTATCCAATTCTTATTACTTAGGACACTAAAACATATCGAGTTCTAGTTCCACGAACAAAGTATAATCATTTAGAATTAAAAAATTTATTATAGTGTCGGGAGGGAACAAGCGTACAGTTCATATGGCTAAGCGATTCCTGTCACCCGTGAACACCTCCAACATCAGGTCTAGGAGTCCGCCATCCTTACGACCATATCCTCAGGTTTAGTAACGTTCTGCTACCGGTCTCACTTAGTTTTATATTGAATATTTAAAAATAATAAAACAATCGAAACGCGCACAGCACTTCGAACTGCATCTATGAACGGTCGACGTGACGCCGATGGAACTTATAGAGTTCCTTTCCTATCACATTTTTCTCCAAATACCTGTGTGTTTGATATTTTATCCGGCCTGTAACTTGAGGCAGAACGAAAATCGAAAATCTGAAAATACGTTCGTCCGGAATGTCTCGTATCCCGGTTGCTTTATCTGACCGTTACGCTACAGTGCCCTCGACTGAGAGCTCAAAGTGTCTATTCTATACGCTAATACCAAGTTATTGTAGCCCCTAGTAACTTTAATATTAGGCTTTATTATTATTATAGCCTATTCAAACAATTCATAAAAGAATAATTTGAATAGGAGACGTTTTAATGTAGAATAACAATACGTCATTATAATGAACTAGAATAATGTGATAATTTAAGAAATATTGTCGATCAGTTGTGAGGGTATTGAAGATTTTCTGAACTGAGTGCGAGAGACGTCAAAACGCTTCTTCGTTGCGGATTCACTCCCAGATTCTCCCAGTTGATCCACGACAATCTTGCCGTTAAATCTGAATAAAGATAAAGAATAGAGGTGAGCAAACGAAAAAAATAGTATCGATATATCAAATTTTTAATCGCCGTTAAATTATAAAACTTGCGATCGGAAACGTGCGTTGGTCAAATATAGGTATATACCTATGAAATTTTTTCTTACCGCTTGTGTTCCAATGGGCACGATCTGCTTTGATCTCGCCTCGTAGACATTTTTCAACATACGTCAACGGGTCGTAATCGGCATCTAAAACCTAAGTCCAATAAAGTTTAACATTTTATACTCTTCTAAAACCACAATAACTGTAGAAACAAGACGTTTAAAACTCGAATTTTTACAGTATTTCATTTGTAGTGAATTGCGAAAGTTATTATACAGGTTGTTTGGGGACAGCTCCCGAAAACAAAGGCAGGTGATAGTACTAAGAACACCGTTGATGAAGGAACGGAATAAAATTCGATCCTGAATAAAAACAAATCATATTTTTAAAGCCTTTTATTAGTGATTTCGCTCCATCATCTTAATCCAGCTATTTTGTTATCATGTTTCATTGGTGGTTCTCTTTTTTTAGTAAAATAATGTATTTTTTTATGAAACTAGCGTTTCATTTAGCTGTGCTTACAAATGGATCGTAAATAATTCTAATGAAAAGTGTTAAAAATATGTATTTTTTAGTCAGGGTCGATTTTTTATTACAGTTCACTTATATTAAGCGATTTCTGTCGCCCACGGACAACTCCAAGATCAGTAGATCTAGAAGACGCCTTGCCAACCTTAACGTCTTAGCTATATTACAACATTTGGACTGAAATTCACAACTTCTCCGGTTTCTAGACATATAATAAAGGTGAAAAGTTTGTATGTTAGTTTGGTCGAACGCGCCAATCTCAGGAACAATCGCATTTAAAAATCGTTTCAATGTTGAAAAACCAATTTATGTAGAAAGCAGTCCAGCAACGGTCAATAGAAGCAAAGAATCAATGAGAAACATTTTAAAAACGCGAAAAGTTAACAACGATAATATTATAAAGATGAAGAGTTTGTTTGTCTGAACGCGCCGTTCTCAGGAACCAGTGGTCCGATTTGAGGTTATTTTGTTCTTCAGTATAAACTTTATCCACAAGGCTATATTATATTTAAAAAAAAAATCGGGATCCTTATTAAAAGTCCAGTGTAAAAATCGAAATATATGCGATCGAAGCCGCTGGTTGAAGCTAGTTCTGAATAAATATCATAAGTAGAACATATCTATATTCTAAAATTGGCTCGCTGTATCCATTTTAATAATTTTTTTAGTAGTTGTAACATTAAGACGCTAAGGCGTTAGCCAGCACTTTGGTACTATAGGTCCTATGGAAAAACTTACTTCTCTCAACAGCGCAATGTAGGCAATAGCTAGGCGAAGTGTATCGATCTTGCTCAGTCTCTTCTCGTACGGGAACGTAGGGACGTGCACCCGCAGCTCGTCGAACGCCGAGTTTATACTGCTAAAGACACAACACCACACTACGTTTTAGTAAAAGTTGTAAACTCACCGGACTTTAATAACAACTTTGACTAAAACACAGAGATATATTATGTAACATAAAATTCTCGTGTCGCGGTGTTTGTGGTTAAACTCCTCCGAAACGGCTTTACCGATTCTCATGAAATTTTGTGTGAATATTGGGTAGGTCTGAGAAACGGACAACATCTATTTTTCATCCCCCTAAATGTTAAGGGTAATCCACCCCTAAATATGTTCTTTTAATGTTTGGTATTTTTTTTATTTTTTTATGATGTAGCATTAGTAAATACATATGACCGTGAATTTTCAACACTTTACAATCAACTCCGAATTTTTTATCGCAAAATATTTAAGCTGAAATTCCGCTATAAGACAGCTTTAGGTATTATGTTATTTTAAAACAAAAGTCCAATACGTTCTATTGCTCGTAAATAAAAACTGTACGCCGTAAATGAATATTACTAAAAAGATACCCATTGGGTCCGGACCTCAGCATTCTCCGTCGTTCACGAACATTTGCCGCCGCGCGCTGAACTCTGTACGGGGACCCTCCGCACTGGTATTCTGGCTCCATTGTCGTATCAAGAAGACCATCTTGGAATAAATTTCAATTTTTACTTATCTGAATCCCTAAATCCCTCCGGTTTATAACACCGAGTAAAAGCTGTAGTTACGATCTCAATTAACCATAAATTATCGATATTCTTATACTTCAAAATACACTATATGGCATTAAAAGTCTTATGTCGATACTAGCTACTAGCCGCGGCTTTGCTCGCGGTCAATGTCTACATTATGTAGCAGTTCTAGTTGTCTCTAACATTATTTTTAGATAAATTCATTGAATACAGTGACGGGATTCGTACTGATTTAATATTTGTGTAATTAGAAAAACTTATCCCATAATCCAATGGAGTTGGATGGGGTTTCTTATGTGCCCACAGATTCAAGATGCTTCTTATATTTTTTTTTAGCTGGTTCTCAGTTACAATTTTTACTACCTTCTGACATCTAACATACTTAACCTTGTGACCAATGTCCTATAAAAATGCAAAATAAGACTGCATTAACCAATGTCACTTAGAAATTACATTAACGTCTCTAAATTGTTGATACACTACGATTTTTCCATTGTAATAGTATCACGGACTAAATATATAAAGAAATTTAAAATTTGCTAAGAGTATTCGATTATCATTATGTCATCACAAAAATAGTTTAGAAATGTTTTTATTGTTCTCAACGCACTTCTATTTTCACTATCATTCAAGTCTTTTGCAGATATTTGAAACCCAGACAGAATTGCCACATTTATGAAACCTATTTGTTGTTATCATGTTATAAATCCGCGAGTCGCGGGATATTAAAAAAATAATGATTTTCCTACACTAATAAAATATTCAGTAAAATTAAAGGGTTTATTTATTTGTCAAAATATCAGCTTCTGTCAACAGTGCATCCCAATAACAGTAAATCCCGTAAAACTCTGTTTATCAGTTTTACTGATATGATTTTAAATGTAAATGCACGAAATATAGTCACACCGCTAGTCTTGATCTACGCCAAAACTTATTTTAAACATAAAAACAACGGATTATTTGTAAGTAGCTCCTGCCAGCGGCATAGTTTGCGTTCATATCGACATTTACCCCTTGGGTTACATTACTAGACTTTTAATAAGGATCCCTAATTGTTATACAAATATAATATAGCCTATAGCCGTCCTCGATGAATATAGTATCCAACACTGAAAGAATTATTTAAATCGGACCAGCGGTTCCTGAGATTAGCACGCGCAAAAAAACTCTTCAGCTTTATAATATTAGTATAGATTTTCGTCGTCGCAACGGATTAATTTAAAGTATTTTGGCACTTAGTAATTTTAATGAATAGTCTAAAATAAAACAATTAATCTAATATATAAAATTCTCGTGTCACAATGTTCGTTCCCATACTCCTCCGGAACGGCTCAACCGATTCTTATGAAATTTTATATGCATATTAAGTAGGTCTGAGAATTGGCTACTATCTTTCATCCCCCTAAATTATAAGTGTTGTCCACTCCTAACATTTGCTTTTTATTTTTTAAACAATTTCTTTTATTTCTATTTTCCTATGATACAGCATATAAAAATACATATAATTCCAAATTTTCACTACCCAACTTTATATATTTATGTGGCAACACGACGTTTGTTGTGTCAGTTGGTAATAATATAATTAATATAATCTAATTATTTGTATAAATACCTGTATGCAATTGACGAGAATGTTGATGCACGTAAGCAGCAAGTGGTAACTGTAGGCGACCTCTGGCTGCAGCGTAAACACAGGATGGCAGTTCACTTGTAACCGATGGTCCTTCGTCGTCCGAACCGTCCACGTAAGTAAACTTCAGGCCCGAATAATCAAGCCGACGGTTATCACTATAAAAACAAACAAATTTTAATCAAATCGCAATAAAATGAGTGTTAGAAATTACTTTTAATAAATCATTCACTTTAACGGCGGCGAAGTTGATGAATCCG
This sequence comes from Hebomoia glaucippe, assembly GCA_025727935.1. Taxonomy (NCBI): domain Eukaryota; kingdom Metazoa; phylum Arthropoda; class Insecta; order Lepidoptera; family Pieridae; genus Hebomoia; species Hebomoia glaucippe. Next base: position 30,786 of record JAOSYY010003682.1, read on the forward strand.
CGATTTGTGTTCGAGTTCCCGACATTTTAACGACAAAAGCTGGTCCAATACTTGAAACCGAACGAGACTGGTACGAAATAGAGTATAAAAGTTGTTTTATACCGCAGAGGGTGGCCATTTTGTGGGACCAGCAACCCCAATGGGAGGGGTAGGATTCCCAAAGCCACAACTGTACGTTGCACTTTAGCCTAAGGGATGTAAAGCCTATTTTCAGTTGTACAGATTTATGGGTGCTTATGGACAGCAACCCCTAAAACTGGGCGGAGTTTCTTACAATAGGCGGTCAGGGGTTGGGCTTAGATCGATTTTCGGAAAGTAAGGAAAATGTCGAAGCGTTCCTTAGATTAGCTGTATTGTCTTATAATACTGCGCAGAGAACTGATAATTTATTTCATTAATGTTATATAATTTCACTTATTATGAATAATAATTATATTATGTTGCATTTTTTAAGCAGTCCGTCGGTAGTGTGTAAACGTGTTAAGAAAAAGGATTTTTTATTCATCATAATCTAGTCCAGTGAACCTAATGCCTCGTATAGTAAGTAATATCTCAACTCAAAACTGACTAATTAGAATTTATCGATTCTGTTTTTATATGCCATTAAATTGTTTGACATGATATGCAAAATTCAATACATTTTCGTGTTAATATCCTGTAAACTGGAATTATTTTCACTAGAAGTTTACAATAAAAATATGTGCCTCAAAATTTCTGAGTTACCATGTTATTGTTTGCGTTTTATAAAATACATCTATAGGTATAATAAATAAGTAGATACTGCGTGTCTGTATGAGTTAACCGAAAAATAATATAACAGATTACAAGAAACAGTTGACAGAATCGTCACGATGCCGGCGGTAAACGTCAATAAAAATATATTAATGAAACATTCTAAGAAAACATTATACTATACTAATTACCTAAGGCTTCACTCGTTTTTATGTGGATTCTGTCAACGAATATTAATTTACACTCATTAAGAAGGAATAACTACTCAATTTATCAGAATGTAGGTAGAGATAATTTATATGTTTCAAGTGTTCAAATATAAGAAGAAAAATTGTTGGAAACTATTTTAAAATAGATTTTAGAACACAATAGTTTCATACAAACACTGTTAACTCCATTATTTCAAATTAAATTATGACAACTCTAAATTTAAATAAATTACCTTAATTCTACAAAGTATGAAGTTCTAAAAGTGCCTAAGACATTTATACAAATATAAGTGTAGACAATTTTAATTATATTTTATAATTATAGTTATAAAATCGTTTATTTTCCATCATTAGTAACCTGATCAGGGTTCTGAAAACATATTTTTTCTGTCTTTCGCAATTATTCATTATATTTTTAGACCAATCGATTTTTCAGACCGCATCTCATAACAAAATAAGTAAAACCTACTTGGGAAATGAAACCCTTAATATATAAAGAACTACAGATTTTCATCTGAACATAGTACAAACTATTCATTAATTTTTATACCAGCTTTTGCCCGCGGCCTCACTCGCGTTCATAACAATTTTTCAGTTAGTTTATTGAATATATAGACATGTATTTTTCTATTTCAAAATCAAAAGGTTTCGATTCCTGGCTATAATATGAATTATTAATAAATTTATTTTCAGTATTTTAAGCTATTCTACATACGTATGTGGCTTACCATGCCCCTTTAAGAAATTCTTGTCTGCATCACATAAGATAATATGCAAATTTTATAACTTAAAAAAGTATATTGACTTAACCTTGACAGATAAAAAAAATTAAGGGGAGGGGGGGACATTAGTCTACAACATTATTGTCTACATTTCTATCCATACCTAAAAACCAGTAAATAAATAAAAACAATTTTGGGCTATGAGAGAAGGCGTAGTACGAAAGCGCCACTCTCATTGCGTTACTGTTGACAAAATTATTATATTATTATTAGTTAAAAAAAAACCCTTGAAACATATAATTTTTAATTTTTTTTTATTTTACTCCCGCCCACAAAGTTAGCAATTGAAACTCCAAAAATACTATTTTGGAACCTTTCTTGTTGATGCTGCGAATAACCAACAAACAAAGAAACTCTTGCGTTTTATTAGAATGGAAACTAAGAAGAAATACTAAACTAATACTAAAACAGACACTTTAATTTTATTTATATGTAAAGATACACAGAGATAATGACTTGTAATATGAAGATTTTCTTGAATTTTCATAAGTTCATAACAATCACGTGAAATACATTACAGCCGGATCCCTGTGTAGGGAGGCAGGATCGATTCGCTATTCAGCAGACCCTCCGACCCCCGTTCTGCCCATTGGCGGAGTGTTTCTGACATACATAAAACGCACGCCTCGCTTCCGACTACGAGCAGCCTTGGAAATTTTCTGGCAATAACAGCCATCGTTTTCGTATTCTCTTATCGAGTCGTATAATCTCAGAATGATACAAACCAATTTAGTGTGATTTTTTAAGGAGGCAAATGAGTATACAGTTTACGTGTTGATGTGATTTTATTACACCTAGGGGTTACATTATTGTGCTTTTAGTAAGGATTCACTTTTTTTTTAAATATATAGCCTTCTTCGATAAGAATTTTTCAAATCAGACCAGCATTACATTGTAAACACCAAATAAATAAAGAAAAAGAGGAGGAAGCCGACACGAAACGTATCAAATAGCGTCTCTAGCG
>JAOSYY010003732.1:2181-33453 GCA_025727935.1 Hebomoia glaucippe
TGTAGGTTTCGTTTGAGAAACACCTTTTACTAGTTGAGTTTACGGTGTACAAGCATAGATATATCGTTAAGAAATTATATTTATTCATCCATTGTAAATTTATACTCTACTACTGTAGATTACATCTGGCATAGAGATGAGATCCCATACGAAGCGAAATCCAAATGCCTGCGAGGCACAAGTTATTACAGCAACAGTCTGAATGCTAATGACACGGATATAGACGTGCCGAGCGAAATTGAATCTCTACTAGACTATGACAATATTGACGTCTGCTTTTTCTGCGTTTGCTCTGTCGATGCAAAGGCTGCTAGTTGCATCAACAGAGATCCTTGGTTCTGTGAATACTACAGAATTATAAAAGAACCGAACGCAATGAGGAATAAATACAAGAAGATGTTGGGACAAGATAGACCGGCATATTTCCGGCAGCTATCGTACAGAATGCGACGAACTATGGACGATTCGATGTTTGATTTGCTAGATAAGGGTAGGATGGGTTTAGTTTTATTTAGTTTTGTTACACGTACAATATCTCCAATTATATAACTATAACTCTTAAACTGGTTTAAGATCAAGCTTATTTCGGTAATTGGTTTATTTTTTAAAAGGATATCCTTGCATATGTTATTTAAGTTGATATGTAAATTGCATTTTTTTCCACTTACACTAGCAAATGCAACACGCAAGCGTATTCGTAATATTCTTACGTCATAGGGATAAGATTGATTAAGTAATTCATGAACGATAGTCGTTGTGACCGTTTCGTTACAATTTTCCCAACCTCCTGTTGCCAATCTTGCAGTTATTTTTCTATTTTAATTATACGAGTATATTTATTTCGTGTTTAAAAGTAAGATTGGTTGCAGGAGGCGATACATTATGCTGTCACCATCCTGATGGTCATCGGCGAAATTTGCATGCCCAAGTGAGAAACAAAATACGTCAGATGAGAAGGAAAGTGCCGAAAGAAAATATCCTCGCTGGCAGTCCACTTGGAGACTATGTCGACTTTGTTGTTAATAATGATTAAATGAACAACAATAGGCGTCATTTAAGATTTCTTCGAACATTTTGAGAAATTCAATTAATATATTGTACCTAGTGATCTTTTTAGAAGTTAATCTATAACTTTAATGTATTTTATGTATTTTCGGAATTAAATGGACATAAGTAGCCTCCTTGGTCGCAGTAGTTAAAAATACGTCCTCGTTTGTGTTTTATATTTTTTTATTGAATAAACTTTAAATAAATACATATGTTTTTAATTAATATTAATTGGAGATATTTGTAATCTAAAATGCGTAATGCTACTTACACTTTGCACGTATGTATCACTTTTAAAGAATCTTTGACTGCACTGGCACCGGCACTTAATAATAACGAAAGAATTAGTTATCATTATAAATTTAAGATTTTTTAATACATTTATTATTTAAACAATACTAACCTGCAAAATCAGCGATTGATTATTTTACAAGTATTGTATACTGTGTTAATGTTCATCAAAATCTGTTGCTTCTATCTCATATTGTCCTTTACTTTTTCTAGAAAGCTGCAAAAATCATTTATAACTTAAATATATATATATATATATATATATATATATATGTACCCCTTACCACGTTTATATTTTCTTTTCTAGTTTCACCTTTGCGATAATAGGTATCCTATGTCCTTCTTCAGAGACCAATCTATCCCTATACTTTTGCATGTCTATAGGGATAGACTGGATACTGAAAATATATAAATACATTATTATCGGTTCAGCAGGTAGGAATGTAAACGTAACTGAGTTACGATCACATTTATATTATTTGTATTTATAAATGTCATAATATAACTCATAATATACTTTGTCATAATATACTTTATATAAGAAAACACAATATTATTATCCAAGTCATCTATATTAATTTTCATTTAAAGAGATTTGATTTTAGTGGGCGATAAAGGTAATGCAACAAAATGTGTCCCGTTCTTGTCGCAGTACTCGGATTGCACGGAAGGTGAGTCTAGGTCGTAAGTTTTTCCAAAGAAAAATCACTGTTAACCTCATAACACTCGCTGACCGACTGTCCCTCAGGATCCTGAAAACTTCCTGTAGGATATGCCTTTCCTTTAATATTTTAGTAACAAATATTTATCTCATCATCAATCTAGTTTAATGAACATGTCAATGGAGTTAGTTTTCCTTAATTGTGGATCACCCTGAAGGATATTCAATCGACCAAAGGAATTTAAATTTAAAACCCATTTTAGAAAAGCAACTATCTTTTGGAACTGGTTTCTATAAGATCACATTTTTGCAAACGAATTTTTTTTTGATTAAAATTAAAACGAAATTTGAATTTTAGTATGGTATAAATATGCCTGGTGTTGTTGTTGGCTTATGCTTTGCCATGTTGAGCATTAATAATATAAACGTTGTATTGAAACTTATTTTAATGGTGTTGAAAATTTTAGGGAATATGTGTGGCGGATGCACCAGGTGCAGGTGTACAGCTGACAGCAAGTGGTCATGTCAAGATGTAATGGAGTGCGCAGATGACGATGAGGAAGGAGGTGAAAATACTATCTCAGAAGCCATCGATGTTTTGTTCTCAGGTATGTTTATAATTCAGAAACTATTGATATACAAGTTTGAAGGTTTAAATATAAGTTTTATTTTATAGAAGTACAAGAAAGAGAAAAGAAGAAATTACAAGAACAGAGGAGGTTCGTGCCGCCTCCACCGAATTCGGACCTTGATCCTCTGATAGGTAAAGAATGTGACTTAACAGACTGACGCTAATTTTAAAACACAATGTTGAAGAAATAAATATCTTTACATTTTTTATAATTATTATTCTACGTTTGTTATTTGTCCTTTCAGGTTATATAATCGCTGTAAAAGATAAGCACTGACACTTTATTTTGAATAAATATTGCACAATTGCACTCTTGTATTTATTATTCTAGAAACTTTTAAAATTAAGGTGAGTATTACCATATTTGATATTATGTGGAATAAAATGTTTAATACAATTTCTCTTAAAGACCCAGACGATGCTACTTATGAAGATTTTGAAAAATTAATGGCTAGGCGTGAACGTATTAAACGATCTATAGAGGAAACTGCGCATATGCGTCTTGAAAATAGTACAATAAAATTTCACAACATTGTGGATGAAATCAATGAAGGTATAGTAGATAAGCTGCTATTTATTAGTAAAATAATATTTATTTAAAATTAATAATCAAATTTATTTTTAGATACGTTAAAGAATTCGAATAATTCTGGAACTATAGAAGCTCAAAAGATGAAGGGTAACTTAAAGGGATCAAGAAATACAATTATAAACAGATTTAATAAATCTGAATTAAGTTCATTGCATATCGAATACAACCAACCTCAGGATTATGAACATCATATCGCAGAAAATAAAATTGATTCCTCGCCTCATAACGATGAAAAATCTGTTTTACTTGATGACAAAGCAAATATGCAACAATTTACTAATTACACACGGAGCACTAAAGACAAAGATCTGTCTAAAATAGTTGTAAACGAGTTAATGAAAGGTACAGAAGTAATAGGCAGTAAGGATGTTTCTCCAATATCTAATATAACATTTACGCCTGAAAACGATACTTTGACTGCTATGGCATTTATTGCTGGCAATTTGTTAAATAAATTGTGGAATATGAATAAAGATTCTAGCGAATCTTTTGAAACCGATTCCTTGAAACATCAAAAAATTAATGATTTATTAGAATTGTTTAAGGAGCCGTTAAGTTTGAGACAAGAATTATTTTTAAAAAATGCTCTAGAGACACTTTCGAATTCTCTTAATGAAAATAAAAATATTCACAATTTGTCTATTTGTGAAACATTAAAGAGTGATAATTTTGAGAAAAATAAAACAAATACGTCCCAAAATGAGAAAAAGTGTAACAAAACAGCTAATGTTAATAATAATATAGTCACAAGTAAAGTTAATTCTGAAGTTGCACAAAAATTAACACATGTTTTAAATTTAATTCAACAATTTGAAAATACACAGCAACAATTAAATAATATGAGAGGAAACATGGGTTCTAAAAATTTGAGTAAATCTTATGAAGACGATTCCACAAACAGTAATACTAAACTCAGTGTATTTGCTAATGTTTTACAAAAAATCACGACATTACTACTGCCGAATATACATTCAAATAAACTGGTTAAGAAAATAAGAAAATTTAATCAGTTCACAAATAGAGATCGAAAAAGTGTATATGGAACAAAACTAAATGAAATGCCGATTTCAATTAAGGACAAAATTATATTGGACTATATAAAACACATTCAAAATAATCCTAAGTGCTTACTCAATAAAATTACTCAGGAATCTGATGTTTCTCTAAATCTTAAAGGCGAATTATATGATAGTCTAACTGAATTTCTGAAAATCAAATCATTTATAGATTTATCAAGAATCATTGCACCAGAAAAATATACGACTACTAGCAGTACTTCAACAACGGAAATACCGAAAACAACGTCGAAAGTTTACAAACAATTAAGAAAATCAAGAGAACAAACTTCAAAACTCGCGACAGTCAAAGAAAGACTCAAAATACACTTACAGACTATAATTAATGATTTATTTGAATTACAAAATGAACGAGGAAATGTAAGTAGCCAAAAACTTAACATAGCTGATATTTTACCTTGCATCAGTCACATTATAAATGATAGTAAAAAAGAATCAATAGAAATCGTCCCAAAAAATCCTCACGTAACTCAATCTCCTGTAAACAGTATGAAAACATTAATTGATGCAATAGAATTTGAATTTCAAAAAAGTAATGTAGACGAAAGGCTGCCTTCAGCTAAAGTATGGCAGCGAGTCATAGACAATATCAATGACTTACGAATCCAAAATACTCGCAGATTTCATTCCAATAAACTTAAAAAATCTTATAAAGATTTAAAAAAATCAATTGAAAATATTGACAAATTAAGTAATTCATATAAGAATTACGCTTTACTATCAATTATACCGGCCCATAAAAAATTAATGTTACTAAAAACATTGGAAGCCGATGTATCCCGACACAAAAATGTCTTAAACGCTATTAAAGCGTCATATAGCAATATAGAAAGAGATTCTCCAGACAATTTAAGAGACTTTATTGAGTTCCTAGATAATACAGCCTTGAATATAAAGTTAAGTAAAAACGTCCTAGCAAATTTAAAAACGTCCAAAATTAGTTCAATGAAACCTCAACAAAATTATCAGCAGAAGGTCAATTTAAAGTCAATGAAGAAAGACATTTTAGAATCATCAATAGACATGAAGAAATTCAAAAAGCCAAAGATTCAATATAAAAATGTAAATAAAAATTTCCATCTAAGTAGAGAACAAATAATAATTCAATTAATGTTAAATCGTATTCAATACTATCTAAAGATGAAAGATGAAGAAGGCGCTAGTGACAATGACATTAATTATAATATAGCTAAAAAGGCTCTGATTTCCTTACGTAGTGGGAATAGTAATCTGGCAAAAGAACTGTATAAAATACTAGTCGAAAATAATGTGCTCGCAGAAATAAATCAGCCAAAGACGAGAAGAAAATGTAAGCTTTTTATATTTAGTTTTTGTAGTTTCAAAAGTGAGTTTGTTTATTTTTCATCCAATCTCGCTTATACAACTGAATCTATGTAGATACAAAAATGTTTTGGGCTCTAGGAAAGATTTTAAGCTATTTTTACGGGGTAACTATAGTTGAATAATCTTAAGAATTCATGAATTAATTATTTTTATAAAAATTACAGTGACACGAAAAAGCGCAAAGAAACGGAGTCCAAAAGGCGCCATACTCTACGCATTAAAGGAACCTTTATTACAAATAGGAGATTCGACCAAAATGTTACAAGACGATACAAAAGAATTAATATTTTCATAATAATTAGAACAATGATAAACAATAATTTTTGTACTTTTTTAATGATAATAAAATTTGTTTTATTTACAGAAATTTTATTCATATTTTTAAATGTTTTAAAGGACACATTGGTATTAAATTGTATATTAACACGTTATTGCTTTTGATAGTTGAACATTATTGTCTTCGCTGTTGTACTTATAGTGTGTTTTCGATTCGATTTCCTTCTTTTATGCCCTGCAAATTTAATGTCAGTAAAAAATATAGATTAGAATTTAAGGAAACTTTGAATTTTCACAAGCTTTAGCACTTATCACTTTTTTAAAATTATAACTACACTCGTAATAATGTAATCAAATTATGGAAGGTAATTTTAAGATAGCAGTGTTGGTCGTATTATACCTAATCTTAGAAAAAAATTAAAACTGTCTGATTGTTTTATTTGAATATTCGTAAACAATTATTATCAAGCGATGTAAGCATCTTTGAATTTTTGTTATATTTTTTATTTATTTACTATACTGTTGCATATTGATATTTTAGCTACGAACCATGGTGACGTTTTACACTTCGTGTGGTAGTACTTTTACTTTTCTTCTTGTCGACCGCCGGTTTCACCTTTTTATGCAAATAACCAGGTATTATATTTTTAATACGGTTTATAAAATTCTGAAATTCGTTCGCAGATCTTCTACTTCTAGGAACAATATTTAAATTATTTTGCCATTTCTGCATAATTTCTTCGTATTCAAAAAGTTTTCTCATAGTGATCTCATCGAGCTGTTTCTTGGCGATGTTTTTTATAATTTTATTTTTTGACGTTCTGCTTTTAATTAGTTCTTTTATATCTTGTTTCGATTTCTTCAGTAATCTTTTCAGTTTTTGAAAAAAACTTTGCTTAAGGTTTTTTCCACGGTAATGTATATGCTTTAAATTGTTGATTGGTTTAATTCCATATCGCGAGTATTCTTTGATTCTTTTATGCATTGTGCTCAAATCCTTAAGTACATTTTCTATTGTTTTTTCAGTATTAGGATCATTTAACAAATTCATACGTCGCCTTTCAGCAAACCGAGTTAAAGTCAAAATATCATTGAGTGCAGCTATGTGAGCTGATAGTTCCAGGTGGAATATCTTAAAGCTATAAAGTCTGTCTAATGGTGCAGAATTTATTATATTAATGGATTTTGTTTGCCATTTATCTCGCATGGTTTTTAAAAAGTCTGTTAAGTTATAATCTTCTTTAATTTTCACACTAAGATATGCAAATTCACCGGTATAAAATTGGTTAACGATCCGTTTTATTAATTTTCGTGCACTGCGTGATAAAAAATCGAGAACATTAACTTGTGGTTCATCTTTGTCCAAAAATTCTAGAATATGATTAAGTAGTAACGTTGGGTTAGCTGAGACCCGCTTTCAAATTTAAGAAGTGTTCTTCTAAAATTATCATTTTTAGGTTTAATAACTGGAATCTTCTTTGATTCGTATTTCAAATAATGTGTTAACGCTTTTATTAAATGTTTTAATTCAATTGAAAGATAAGATTTTTTAAATCTTTTTATTGCTATAACGTATCTTAATACTTCATGAATATCATGTTTTAATTTTGTTTCATATTTTTCAAGGAATCTTTGTTTATTACTTCTTAACATCTCGCTTATATTAGAAATTGCTAATTGACATATATTCAGATTTGTTTCATTGAGCGAATAATTATGTTTTTGTATATCCGATTGTATATCAAAACCAGTATATGTTTTAACAGATTTCAATAAACTATCTCTAATATTTTTCAACTTTAATAACTCATTATTTTTATAATTTATAATGACTTCTAATGGATAGTAGCTATTTTCAGAAATATTTTTTATAAATAACTTTAAATTAGTGTCAAGGCTTTTATTGTTTAAATTCATCTCTGAAGTTTGTTTTTTAGAAATTTTTATTGAAGTCGTAGGGGGCTTACTATTGTACTTTTTGTCGACAGTCGGTAAAATTGGGAAATTAGTTTGCAGCATATGTGATAATTCGTTATTTAAATGTTTATTCGTTGAATCGGTATTTATATAACTTTCAATTAGATTATCATCTCTATAACTGTCTATATCAATATTTGATTTATAATTATCTATCACGTTTTTTCCAAGTTCAATATCACAAATGTCTTGATCTGTTTTTAAAGTTATTTTCGTTAATATATCTGAAACGGGTAAGAATAAAAGACTTTTTCAAATTACTTCGAAAAAACTGGCATCTGAATAAACTAAATGTTTACCTGTTATGTCCAGTGTTGACGATTTTTTATTGGAATTTAATTTATTTTCACTACCTATATTATCCTTAATGGTATCAATGGAATATAAGTTTGCCAGGCGTATTAAAAAAATTTTTGTTCATCTGAATCTAGGAATGAACGCTTTTTTCTATTTAAAATAATTTCGTCTAAAAATAATGATTAAATCTGATTACATGTACCATGGAAACTTTATGTTTGGATTGTTAAATGCAGGTCAATATCATAAAATGAGTAAAGTATTGCCTTTTGATGGGTATGATTTAATAAAGTACGTGAAAGTTTTTATGTTAACGGACTTGAGAATATTGATGTCATGAAATGCCAATATACTTTATTGTAATGATTTAAATCGAAAGTCAGAATCTTTAGTAGGCAATCTTAATATAGCCCTCATATAATACCAAGCGATAATTATATCTACAAATTCTATAAAAATCATACGTAAAGGAGTCATACCAGCTACCAAATGTTCTATAACAAAAGTTAGAATCCTATGATCGACAGCAAGTTCCGGTTCTGGACGACACTTCTCATCTCGGCGACAGACCCATTTTCCGATGATGTCACAAGTGCAGACTGTACATCCGACACAAATATTATCTGTACAAAGTGAAATGTCATAAGACAAATACAAAAGAACACTCACTATTTAACTTACGTCAAAAAATAAGTTATGCATGTATTTTTGTTACGGAATTACTCGTCCGATATTTCAAATTGTTGTATGTACCAATACAGATTTAATGCGTTACTATACAAAGTATACCTAATCATTTTAAGTGATAGACGTAATTTTAGACATCAAGTAACATAATATCATTATTGTTACATGATGCCATCTTAACCTATTTAATTTTACGACAACTTAAAATGTAAAATATAAATTATTACCTTTAGAGCAATCTGTGTATTGAGATACGACTGGGATGCATTCTTTATAAAATGGTGGTTTTGAAGCTGCAAATTACCCATATATTATATTATATTATATACATTATATATATAATAATATAATGTATTTAAAATTTGTTTATATTCATTAGATAATTGCTAAAATTTTAACATACTTATATTAGTCTTAGTTGTAATTCTGTTGTCAAATATTAAATGTAAATTTTATTGATCGTCTCAAAATGAAAATCTATGTCAATTTATGTACTTCAGATGATTTTTCAATAATTAAATATATCACACTAAGCAAATCTGATAATTATTGGAATCAGCGTATTTTATATTCACACTTAATATATTATTATATTTAATATAATGATACCTTTAAGAACAAAATTATACAGCATTTTATCAACAGCAATCATACTGTCATTATTTCTACTCGGTACGTCGCCTTCATCCAAGATCTTACTTGTTATCATATAATATTCCTGTCTAGATTCGTCCGTGAAGTAATTATTTTCATAGTTCAGACTAACTGCTACTACAAAAACTGAAATGTATGCTAGAAAAATACACTAATTATTAAGTCATTAAATAAACAAATTAATTAGGTAACATTACTGTTTATCAAGATTTAAACGCGATTTACACATTAATTATACAAACTTTTAATTAATCTCATAACTTTAATTTATGGAAGTTTCGTATGCTTTTCAGCTCTCATGATGACTACTCGGTTATAAGGACAATGGCTAGATAATTGTAACATAAATAGGTAAACAAGCCTTTAAATCAGGATAAATAATATTTTACAACAACCAGTGTTATAATAGGAATAGCAGTAAGACGTTAATTGGTTTAATTAATTTCTTAAATTAATATCTGATATTAATCTATTCATTGTTTCTTTATGTGGCATGGTAATGTTAGAGAATGCATAGTGGAGGTTTTTATTTTTCACTCCTTCTATGTAATATAGTTCTCGTTTTAGTCAGTATAGTAAGACAGATGAAAACGGATGTATACAGATAATATCCTCACCGGAGGCGGCGTAGAGCGCGATCAGCGGCCGGGCGGACGTGGCCATCGCAACAATGGCCGTTATGTCGTAATTCGAACATGTTTACCTATTCACCAAGCTCTGCGGGCTGGACTAACAATTATAAATATGTAATAGAAATACTTTCGTATTTTTCGGAATACAATCTTTCTGCTCAGTATAAGGGAGAAAATAACTTACGCTGCGGAGAGGTCGTGTGACTCGGATCTTACATGATTTTTTTAGATATTCTGTTATCGGTGTCCCGCAATTTTATCCTCTTTTATTATATTCATAAATTAATTCTATACACAGAATTAACGAGTGTATCAAAATAATGCTTACAAATTATGCAGACTAAGTTACATCCTTTCCCATCAGGTATCTACCAATGAAAATTCCGTTGAAATTTTGTTATTACATGTATCGTGAATGGTGAATATTCTTGGATTTTAATAATGAAACTAAGTAGAAATCTTTCATTGTCTCGTAGCAATCCAGCCCTGTAATGAACAATACAACAGCGATGTTTACAAACAGACTCGCTGTCGTGAGCTGACGAGAGCCACGGGCCCAGTACACAGGCAGCATGTTGCCGCTGCTGCTGTTGTTGCAGCAGGCCAGTGCGGCCGGTGAGAATTACACTTATTATTTAATATTTCGTAATTTTACATAGTTACAATTGCGATTATCTTATAAGATATTTAAATTATAATAAAAATGATTTCATTAGTGAGTACTCCGGTGTTGTACCTATATACAAAAACTTTCTTGTCAAATTTTGCATCTACAAGCGATAAGGCCACTTTATACAAACACCTATTGATAGTTTAATTCTTGTATATAATATGCATGTTCATTAAAACCAATTCATATCATATGTGTTATAGATATTGTACATCGGTCAGAACCTATCGTCAAACATATCTCCTCCTGTCCTGATGTGGGTTACTTCTTCATTCGTGAAGCGACGCCGAACGCCATACACCCTGGCTCATGTATGCTCTGCTTTTGTAAGGAGCACGGCTCAGCTGTTTGTTGGAGACGGGACAGCAGTCGGTGTGATGCTAAAAACTACCAGCATTATGGTAAAAGGTGTGTATGTAGCGGTTGGTATATAGTATTTTTAGGATTTGACAAATTCCTCAACAATTTGTTCAGAACATGTAGTTTAATGGTTTGACAGTTGAAAGTCTAAAATAATATATTTATAAAACAGGACCTTAACTAAAAATCACTTTTTTATTTTAGTTCAGATTGATAAATGACTATATTTATTTAGAAAATCATTTTACAATTAGGCGCAAAGATACTGACCTTATTTGTTCCTTTTTATACTATATATGGATGTATATTTTTTTAGAGATACAAGGTTCCGACGCAGTCCAGGTTTTACGGATATATTCTTTAGAGATGCGACAAGAGATGGTACGTGTTTTATTTCGATGTTAATAGTATATATGTAATTATATTTTCAACTTTAATATTCTTAGTAGGTAATGTGTTCCAAAAATTTAAACTCCACCTTTACTTGTAATTAAGTTGTTAATATTAGTTTTAGTTTATACGTAATCGTATAAAAATATTCAGAAAGCGTTAGAAACACGCCAATGTCCACTTACTTTTTACTTTTATTTTCGTTTTGAGATTTCTAAACGGGTTTTTAGTATTTGACAGAGTATGACGCTATGCTGGATTTTAGCTTCAGGTCATACACCGCCTAGGGGTTGAGATTTAACGAATTTCTTAAAAGGGACTGCTTCTTTGAGCGCCGGAAAGTGAAGCATATACTAGCGAAACTTGTAATATTGGCTCTAATTACGAAGTAATATGCCAATGTTATTGAAACGGAAATCAAATGAATACATTAAACTAAGTTCTTACCTTGACCTTCGATATCTCTTCATCATTTATGACGTACGTCCTCTCGATAATTAATTAAACGTTTGCGCAAGATCCTTTACTTGTACTTATTGCTGGTAAACAAAATTGAATGAATTTCCGGAATTTTTATTTACAAATAAGGAAGACAATGTTATGTATCGGGGTATAGTCAAACATTTTGTTTAATATTAATACAATTTTAATATTTTTATGTATGATCTATGCTTTGAATGAAAATTCTGAAGTAGTCAGTAATGTATTATATTATGGAGCGGGTTCTTAAACTTATTTTTGTAGCTGGTAAATGGATTTTGAAAGTTCAATGGCTTTGTTTCCTTATTTTCATAAGTCCATTAAATTTGATGCAGTTATCACAATAAACATCGATACGTCGACTTTATTGCAGTGCTCGACAAGCGCACTCCAGAACAATGCAAACCTTATGAATCCAGCTTCAGCGAAGGATGTCCTCCAGGTGCTAAACCATTTTGTTGTTGTAATTATAAGCTAAAACAGATGATATTCGAGAAATATAAAAATTAAGGAATTGCTTGTGCAATGAAGTTATAAAGCTGTAAACTATCCTAAAAACTGATACAGCCATTTATATGTAATAATAATGACTTTAATTACTAATATGTGGTTTATAAGATATATAGAAAATTGAAAAAAATAATTAAATTTCATAGTGGAGTATAATATAACTAAGAGTCGTGCACGCAGAGGACAATCTATATATACCTTATTCAGTTTTATTTACATTAACTGATCGTAGACATAACTATAAATGTAGTTTTGCTAATATTGACAATTATATTTTCAGCGGACTGGTGTATCGGCTGCACAGTGTGTGACTGTGATGCCAATGGCAGGTGGGATTGCCATATTTTAAGCTTTTGTCCCGACAGTAAGTATAAACTGTAGAAATAATCATTAAAAAACATATTTTCCGTTATTTAAACTCCTCAATGTTTGATTTAGAAAAAGGTAATAAAGAAGTTCAGAAAAATAAGAAACCATTGAGAAATAAAAACGTTAAACACAGTAACAAGAAAATATACAAAAGAAGTGATCAACGTACTCCTAACAAAACGCCATCTAAAACAAATGCATCTAAAAAAATGCCATCTACAAAAGTTATACGAAAAGCTAAAAGTACTAAACCCTCCAATAAAGTTACTAAGAAAACGCCTATCAAGAAATCGGCTGCAAAACGATCGCCTAACACAAGCAAACAAAAGGTGAAAACATTACAAGCAAAAAAAATATCACCCATTAACAAAAATAAAAAGAAAATTTCAAAAACGACAACTATTAGGGCAAGGACTACAAAATTTATTAAAAAGAAAGCATCACCGGTACAACAGGCAAAAAGGAAGTCTTACAGACTTGCTCTTCAGAATGTGAAAGAAAAAAATGATACGTTTAAATTAGCTGAAGCAATCGTAAAAAAAGTCATGTCTAATGTAGAAAAGCTTATGAACGAAAATCAGAAAAACATTAATAAGACTAGATTAATTCAAAAGCGCTCTATGCAATTGCAAGATAAAAATAATAATAAAATATTTAAGAAAGGGAAAAGAAAGCCCTGGAACAAGCAACTTTTGTTGAAAAAAGAAACTTTTAGTCCACAATATAAGAAAAGAGAGAAAAGAAGCATCGGTGATTTAGAAACAACCTCAAGCAGTACAGCTCTTGGTAAGTTTTTACAGCAGGGATGTGTTGTAGGATAAAAAAACGTTGTTGCGAAATGTTCCCGTACTGTTGAGTAATTTTTATATATTAACTTTATTATTTACAGATTTTACAACAGAAATTTTTTTTTGGAATAAAACAAATTTTGAATTATTGGAAATGCTCAATATTAACATGACTACAACGTCAATTAGGCAATCAAAAGATTACTATAAATATGATTTCAATGTACCAGGTGTCAGTAAATTACCAATTTTAACTGATATTAATCGTGTGTATCCTATATCAAATAAAAGTATACATTTTTTATACGATTCTACGACGGCTCAACCCAAAATTAAGCGTTTAAAAGATTTTGTACCAATAAAAAATAAGGCAATAAAATGGAAAGACTTAGATGTTTTATTGTCTTCAGAATATACTAAACGAATGCATCAGAAATGGAACGCAACTTTAGGTGGATACAACAGTAGTACTAGTCATAAAATGCTTAACAATTCTTGTGGAAAGCTATGCAACTTCAAAAAAGTAATTAAAAAGCTTTTCCTGGGATTACAACCAAATATTCTTATAAATTCGAACAGTGTAGGTAACGATGAAGTAAAAAATAGAAATGTAGATTTAATATCAACGTTAAGGAACTTATTCAAGCCATTATTTGCGAAAAAGGCTAGAACTAAGAAATTTATTCACGATCAAAGACAAAATAGTATCTTGAATGCCCTTTGTAAGAAATTTAATTTGTGTCACTCTGATATTAATGACAAAGTGTTGCAATCTAAATTAACAGATTTAAATCATGAAACATATAAGATTTTAAAAATTATAAGCAGTATAAAGGGGCTGTTATATTTATTAAGTAATACCGGGAATTTAACAAGACATTATCAAGCAAATGATGTAGATAAATTGAATGCAATTTTAAGAGAATTTTATACGATGGACAAAAATCTAAATAATATAACAGAGACACAGAGAGCACAGATTCAATATGTAAAAGAGAATACACAGAATTTTGTGAAATCTTTAGAAAAGTTTGCCCTTACCCTCAACGATATAATTCGTATTCTACAGAAACAAAATAAAGATTCAAAACTAAACATTAAAAGAACACACAGGAATTTGCGTTGTGCCTCTTTGTCGAATCAAAAAAACAAATCGATTGATGATAAAATTACCAGACTAAAAAGATTGTTGCTAAGTTATAATTTAGTTCAAAATAAATTTATGTCCAAAATGTATGATGCATTAACAAGTTTACAAAAAAATGTGGATGACTCAAGAACCAAAGTAAGTGAAAAACGGAATTATTTAAATAGTACTGTTAAAATTGATACTTACTCTAAAACCATCATTGAAAATCTTAGGAAATTGAAGGAATTAGGGCAAAAACTGAATTCTAACGGAAGAACAAAAAGAGAAGCAATGGGCGATGAAGATGCAATTGAATATTTGCTTATGTTAATGGAGTACTTATTAAAACAAAACAAACCTGTATCTAGTCCCCCAGGTATTTTCATAATTGTGTCTACACATTTATAATCTTCTACTTTTATTTCAAATTAAAATTAAAATTATTTTTGCTTTTCAGTGAGTGATGGTATTGATTTATTAATAGATGCTATTAAAAATGCTCCAGATATTAAACCTATAAAATTTAATACTGTTCGATTGACATCTAAACCTCCTACACCTACTCGGACAACTGAATCAACGGAGAAAATATCAAATAGTAGAGAAAATAAAATTAATAGAGAAAGGGGTAATTCAGATAAAAAACTAGATTCCGTTGACATTGATATTTATGGCTATGATTATAAAAATAAAAATCATGGAAAGATAAACGAAAAATATGTGACATCGACCGTAGATAAAGCGTTAAAAGAATACAATGTTGAAAAAAATACAGAAAATACAATGGAAGAAGTAACTGAGCAATCTATTCCCGTGTATATTCTTCATAAGCAAGATCCAGATCTAACCGGAGAAAATCTTGAGGAGAAAATTGTTAAACACAAATTTGAAGTATACAATGCTGACGTTGAAGATGAAGATGATGCTGCAGATATAATCTTTAAAAAAGATAACGTAAGTAAAGAAGAAATTGTTCTAAAAGCTGAAAAAGATGTTGAGAAAGAACATGAAAAACTTATGAATCAAGTACGTTATAATATAATAACACCTAAAAGTAACATAAACAATAAAAATACTTTCTACGGCGATGGTGGTGATGATAATACGGACTTTGAATTTAAATCTGATATAGAAACAACGACACGAAAAATTGCAACTTACAGGACAGTGAAACCTGAATTTGTAACGCGAACTATAAAACGATATAAAGACAAATATGCAAATCCTATAAGCACTTTATCTAGCGAGGAGATCGCAAATGCTCCAAAAAAGAAAACCCATAGTGGGTTAAATAAAATAGATTTTTTCAATTCTTTTGATTATACAGAAAAGCCTGATGCCGATTCTGATTCAAAAGAGGATAAAAATGAGGCGTTTTCTGATTTCACATAGAAAACAAAAATAATAGACAATACACAATTTTAACTAAGAGATTATCATTTTAGCATTTATATTTACCAATTGCTAATTATTTCTAAGTTTTATAAGTTATTTAGAGTTTATAATATTTAAATTGAAATATCTGTCATGGTGACTTTATTTATTCAGACAAAATAAGCTTGATATGATAATTGACATTAAAGTAGTTGATATAAGCATTAAAATACTTGTCTAGCACAATGTTAATGGTTATTTGTTAGTTTAATGGTAAATGTCGGTCTCTGTTCACCTCGCTCTATATAATACAATCCGTGAGGTTACAATCTCTCGGACCGTCCCTTTTGGGTTAGATGCAATTTAGTTGTAAGTGTAAATATTTAGTAAAATTAAGTTACTATATAAATATAACATATTATTAATAATTATTTTATTTTATTCCTGTTGTGAGGTGTCAAAATTATTACGTTCAAACACTTGTTAAGTTTGAATGCATGATAAAATGAAAGTATAAGTTAGAAATAGATTTGTAACTGGCATTTTATTTCTGTCTTATATTTTAAAAAAGATCAAGCTTTAGCCTCTGGTTCCATCACCTGATCACATCCAAGATTTTCTTATTAATTCATGCGTATCTACTACTACATATATGTATATAATGGGATTTTAATTTGCCGATTACACATAGGTTTAACTTTTAATATTTAATTACCTTATTTGTTAATTACAAGCGAAGCTAATGAAAATGTAATAAAGTAGTCAAAACTTTCATAAACAAAATTATGTTTTTTACTTGTGGTTAACGATAAAGTATCCTCAATAATCGAGATTTCACATAAAAATGGCAATTGATAAAAAAATGTAATAATTAAATATTCTATATCAGCATCTCTATTGAAAAATAAAAAGTGCTTATTGGAATATACTTGAAAGTCATTAACACTTATTTTGTAATGCGTAGATAGTTATGATAGGTAGAGCAGCAAGAGAAAAAATCATATCGCTCTAAATGTTTTAATATTGATTTTTATTGTCTCTAAGATAACCGTAGAAAAAGTCCACTAGAGGTCTAATACACTTTGAGGAGAAAATGATTATTAATTTTTTAGTCTTATTTCATACATTCCGTATAAAAAAAATTAAATTGTTTATTATATTTTCTACGTGTTTATAATTGACTATACATATACACATCATTGTAAATTACTTAAAATTCGTATTTTTATTAATGAAATAAAAATAAACGAGGCTTTTTCAAACTATACGTCACACGATCACATCCGTCGGGAATGCAACTTACCGGAAGTTGGTGCTAGCGTTAGATTAGAAAAAATGTTGTAATCATCATAATTTAATAGAAGGTTTTATTTATATAATTATAAAATTATTTACAACACCTAAATCGTAAAATACTTTTTTAAATTTGTGTGTGTCTTCTAGTCTTCTTAAAAAGTTTTTATTAGTTTTACATACAAACACAAAATAATGTAATAAAGTTACTAATTTATTTGTTATATCTGTTAATGTACAACGTATAACAGCAAGGGCCACGTTTGGTATCAATAGATGAATCGATTTATTAAACGTATCAAATAGAGTTTCTAGATCGTTCTTAGCGAAGACCTTCGATATCGAGTCAAATACCAGCTGTCACGAAATTACCAAAGTTACAGACACCTGGTGTAAGAAGTTATACGAGGAAGCGATTTATAAAACGCTGTTTTATACCGGCTTTTATAGAAAGAGTTGCTATATGTGTTATTATTTAATAAAATAATACCACTATTTTAACTAATATTTGCGAAAAGCTAAAATAACCAATTTCGTTTTAAGAGGCTGGTCGTCAGTTCCAAATACTTATCATTAAGGCATACAAAAACACTTACTTATATTTGTAAAATATTCTAATTGATAAAGTTGAAAGAGTAATTATTATTTTTTTATATAGTTATAAGCGTTGTTACATATTTCAATAAAGTTGAAATTAGTTTTACCTATCCCGAAATAAATTTCAAACTTATATGACGAATTACAAATTGTCTTTCCCGCTTGAACTTGTGAATTGGTTCCCTAGTTAATTACTTAATGTTGAAAGAGCGCCGTTCCGCTCCGCTACCGCTACCGCCTAAGTTTCCGCTTATAATTGCACCACACGGCCACCGTAATATAAGACTATTATTTAATTTAATCATTATACATATTATTAGAAATTGAGTTTTACTTCAATCAATTCTTCACATATTTGTTGTTTCATGTGATTACATTAACCTTTAATAGCCGTATCATAATTCTGTGAAATCGATCTCCTTGTGTGGTAAATGACGGTAGATCATTAACACTGGTCAATCTTTATGTGTCGCTGTCGTGGTTATATAATATTCTCCTTTTTACTTTCTCAGTATGCACTGATCTCGGAAAATCTTAATTTTTTAGAAAGACTTCGAAAAATGAAGAATATCTCGTACTTACCGCCTTTTTAAGCCTTGCTCAATACTATATATAATTTTGGAATAGCCATGTTGGCATACACTAAATTACCATTAGATATCTAGTATAGGTTAATGCTGTGTATGTTAAAATTAGCGGCCCTTATTAGATTTATAAAGGTTTGGGTTTGATAATCATAACCAGTTGAACTTTGTTAAAACAATCATTTTTGAAACCTTTTTCAGGTTGTAGGGAAGAATTTAAATAAATATGAAATCTGTTTTTTTATAACTTATAAGGTGGGTGTTTACAATTATTTAGTACGCGAACGAGCTTGTGGGCATTTGTTAGTACCGTAAATAAAACCCTCATAGAAGTAAATGTTTTTTGGCAAAAACAGACATTGTCTGCCGCTTAAGATAAACAAACGACTCACTGGCGACAGATTTCACTACGTGACATTCTACGGAGTCTTGTATCTACGTTTTCTAAAATTGTATTAAGATCTCATTAAAACAAAAATGGTAATATGTATCTCATATTTGATCTAGTTGTGTGACCATGGAATTTATAATACTTGATTGCTTTAATAGGGTTGTTACTTGATGTTAAAAATTGTTTTATATTAAAAAAATGTGTGTTAACATATAAATATATAAGTTATTTAACTTTTGCCATGCCGTTTGCGTTCAAGTTGTATATAAGTATGGTATTAGGTTATACTATATAATAAAAGTATAATTTATTGCGTTTAACTTTTAATAAAATTATTAAAAAACATTCCAAACTAGCTTTTGCCAGCGGCTTCAGTCGTGTTCATGTCGATTTAATCATCCACTTCTATTTGTCTATCATAGTATTTATGATAACTTCAGTGCATCTATGATTTCTTCAATTATTCATTAAATGTACAAAATAATAAGAGAAAATATAAAAGTGAAAAAATCCGTTGAGTACTTTCGGAGATAAATATAATAAAGTCCTCCAATAACAGTCTTTCATAGATATCTTTAATGTACAGACAGAGATTAGGGATGTTTTTATAGTAATATAGAAGGAGAAGAAGAAGATAAACGAAACCTAATAAAAACAACATTTTTAGTTGTTATTGTAAAATATTTAAAGGTGGTTCAACCCTGCTCCCCGCCACAGATCAACTTTACCTTTGCAATCTCGGGTGTTTTGACATTTCACCGCGTTTTGGCGCGAACGACGTTCGTTTCCACAGATTATTTAATTTTTATCATTGAGTTACGCGATGTAATAAATAGTCTTTGAATAAAAATATTCCAGTGAAAAGAGAAAGTTAAGTGTTTTGTAATCAGTGAAATTAATTCGTTATCGAGTGTTCACTGTGACAAAAAATTGTAATTTAACTTTTATCACGGATAGAACTCAAGTAAGTTTACGCTCCTTTTAAAGCTTTATTTAAGCTAATATTATTAAGTTTTGTGTCACGTGTATATAATATTCATCTGCTTTCGTAAAGTAGCACTCTAAAAATAGGTAGAAGGTATCCACCAAAAATTATACAATGACTAATATTATACCTGAAGATAAATCAGTCTCCCTCTCTGTTCTTATATCGTGAAGAGCGCAAAATAGGAGTTGAACGTTTCTATCACCTGAAAATTTTGAATCCTAGTATGTACACATGTGGGCTTATATACTTATTACTTTTTTTTATCTATATAGTATTTATAAATGAATAACGTTACTGAAAATAATTCTTCAATGCAGGTGAAGTTGCGGCCAAACCTATAGCATAAAACTGCTTTGCCAAAAATCATTATTATACCTACGGCGATTTATTTTACTGCTTGGGTGTATAGTAATAATAATTGTAATACACTCAATATTAAAATTCATTGTTGAAAATATGTCTTAAGAAATAATCAAATATATGCCTACGTCGATGTACTTAAACGAGCATTTTAGGTCTAAGCGGGTAAAGGGATAAATACGAATGTTTTAGTGATACGTAAATAAATATACGACTTAGAACACTGCGTACTAAAAAGGCTTTTTATCTATTAAATTTTTATTGGAAAAGTTTATAACCATATTCAGAATTCTATATAATTTTAAACCACAATTTGGTTAATGCCAATCTCACCTATATCGTGTCTGTTTCAGGCAAGTAAAAGGTTTTGTTGTTAGCTATAAACCGATCTGTCGGTATTTAACTTTCATTAAAACAATAATAATTTTCAAGGATAATAAATCGCGCAAATATTTCAACAACGGAATTTCTGTAAATCCTCTCACAGTTACATAACAATAATTGGAGGTCGCATTTTTATACTTAGTAAAAATATAAACAGCCGTTATATTTTGTGCGTATATCGCACACATAATTCTAAACCGCCGCTAGTATTATTTTCTTTTTGACTTTTAACTACTTCAAATAATGTATTTCGGACCATGTTTGTCACGCAAAATTACCAAAATTACCTTTTGAAATTACTTGCTAATATAATATTTAAATACAATTAAGATTTTTGTTAAAATTTAATATTTGTTATTTACATTTAGTTCGTAAAATGTATGTGATGTGTTTGAGTTAGACATTGGCATTATTTATTTAAATTTTAAACGACACCCTAAATACTCTTTTAAAAATGTTTGTTAATATTTAAATAAAAAGAATTGCCTTATTTAGATTTCGCAACGTATCTTTTAGTATCTATTGTAAACTTAGTTTCACGTCGGTTACAACAGTTAAAGTTGTTAGAAGGTCAAGAGCCACATCGACAGTCAATATATACCAAGAAATATAACAAAAACAAGGAGGTTGTCGGTAATATCTCTTTACGTTTATAGAAAACGTAGAACAATAGTTGATATATTTACAATGCTAGTATAGTAATTGACACTTCTCAAGCATGGTGTGAGGAAATAGTTCTTTCCATACATATGCTCCATGCTCCATGTTTGGAACATAATCTTTCTCTTTCGCACTACCTTTAACAAGTTTCCCGGCAACTACTCTGTCTTACAACGTTCGTTAGATTTACGAAACACTGTCTATAGTTTCAATTAACATTCGTCGCGTTGTTGTTTTTTATAGTTAAATTACGAGTATAGTGTCTTAAAAAATTTCTAATAAGAACGATATCAAAATCGAGTCCATATTGAAGTAAATGAACGTAGCCAGTTCGTTTTATAGTACAAATGTGTTTTCATTAAACGATAAAAAAATGAATAAAATTGTATGTTTTACTTTCAAGGATGTTATAGTTAAAAACAATTGCCGTGTCGAAAATTTTCTGCAAAACCTGAAATCAAAATGACCCATGTGGAATTCGAAGGTTTTGATGAAACTTAATTCACACACCTTATATATAAATATCTCGTTCCATTATATGACTCATTATAATAAATGACGGTGAACCCGTTACCATAATTGTTGTGCAATGCATGATCTAAATGTCAAGGCAGAGTTGGCTAACATGGTGTCCGAAGGGACAACTAAGTGATCTAAAAAAAATATTTAATGAAGATTCCACTGGACTCACAGTGGTTTGCTTACAATTGGGTTTTAAAACTAAAGGTTTTTATTAGTAATAAGGATCGAATATAAGAATCAGTCACACCCAAGTCAATGTTAAGATAAGCCTTAGGCCATTTACTAATATTAAAATAAAAAAAGCGAACACATAGTCCTTATAATACACGATTCCTGAGGATTTGAATTAAATCTATATAGTCCGTATCGCAATGCGAATTCTACTAAGTGCTTTCGTTAAGCTAACAAAAATGTTAATAGATAAATTATATTCCACCTGTTCATAAGACCTTGAACTATTGTCTGCAATTCTGCATGTATTGCCTAAACAGTATTGTCTAAAACCTTCGACCACGTCTCGGCCAACTCTAGATTATCATCAATATTTCATAACAGTATATTTAAATGCCTATTTAGA
Source organism: Hebomoia glaucippe (assembly GCA_025727935.1). Lineage (NCBI taxonomy): Eukaryota > Metazoa > Arthropoda > Insecta > Lepidoptera > Pieridae > Hebomoia > Hebomoia glaucippe. The sequence goes on from JAOSYY010003732.1 coordinate 24,773, forward strand.
TTTTGAAGAAGGTTGATACGAGATTGACAAACCAAACACTAACAGACTTCCAAGAAATGTGGTAATGTGTTTATTTAAGTTCGTTCAACTTATTTATTTAGTTACGAAAAGTTTAGTTTGTTAATTATAACTACTTGTTAAGTCGCCACCAAGCTATAACAAAGGTTAGAACTAGAAGACAAATGACATATGCTTTAATCATCACATTTGAACATAGGTATTTAAATATTTTTAATATACACTATATATTTAATTTCTATACGAGTCTGAGAAATATTATATTAACTGTATTCTCTACACACATGTGTAATCAATAATTTAATAGAAAATTTACCGAAATGGACAGCGACAAAAACCTACTTAATATTTTTAATATTTCGGAAGTACTCGTATGTACTCAGTTGAATTAAGCAAAAATCTTAAAACCCACCATCTCTGAAAATACTTATCAGATTTACATAGAATCTCCAAAAAACATGCAATACCAACGGGTCTAATATATCATACATCGGTGGGAATGTAAATAATCTTAACATTACGACAGGACACTTAAAACGCGCTGTAGTAATGCCTCACGTATCGCAAAATTTCCTGTAACGTACGAATTAGCAATATTCCAGACTTGAAATTTGTAGCATTAAGTTCTGATTAAGTAAGAACACGGTATTGGTTAACGCCGACAGGTCCTTTACGTAACTTATCTAGTCTTCAACCATACCTTATTAGAAACCTAATAGCAGTTTAGTTCCGTCAAGCGGTTTTAAAAAAAATCTTATTCTCACATTTAATGCTAACACTATTAAACCAGATTTCAATTTACGATGTTAATTTTACCTTTATCATCTTACTCGTTTAATTAATGAATATTAGAGCATGTTTATTAATATAGGTCCTTTTTTTAAAGTAAAATATTTGAATTCGACACGACAACACACGTAAGCTTTATCGTCAGATCGCAATTGTTAGAATAATTAAAAGTAAGCAATTACCTATTTCAATCGATCATAATCGGTAATTTATCACGTTTCATCATTGTGATATATTGAGAATTTATTATTGATTTTTTTAAAATAAACGTAACGTTTAGGTATGAGTTTAGAACGATTTTAATTAGAAGTTATTAAAGGTGTTGCTATAAAATATAAAAATGTTCGTCGTTGTGATATAGTACACATACATTGTGTTTCGGGACTGCTTCCGAAAACGAAGACTGGTGATAGTACTAATGAAACTTTTGATGAAGGGACGGAATAAAAGTCGATTAAAAAATAATCATATTTTTGAAACGTTTTATTAGCGTTATTTCGCTCCATCATGTTAGTCCAGCAGTTTTTGTTGTTATGCTTCATTGCTGCTTCTTTTTTTAGTAAAGTATTATACTCGTATTTCTTATGAAACTATCGTTTCATTTAGTTGTACTTACAAGATGGAGTGTAAATAATGCTAATAAAAAGTGTTAAAAATATGTCTTTTTTTAGTCAGAATCGATTACTTTATCCATCACTTCATCAAAGATGTCATTAGTACAATCACCCATCTTCGTTTTCGGGAGCAGTCCCCAAACATCCTGTATATTTATAAATTAAAATATATTTTTATTATTAAAAATAGTAACTTTATTTAATAAAAATAAGTCATAAAATACAAAATTTTAGAAAATTTTTAGTTCGAGATCAAGTTAATTACTTATTAAAGCTATTCACTAATATATTATCATCAACGAGTATTTCGCATATTAAGCAACGAATCTAAAATTAACTTAAGACAAATTTTAGGGCAAATAGAAAGTCAAGTGATAAAGAGTCTGCGCATGATTTTACAGATCGAACAGTTTAAAACATTGTAGAGGCATTCACTGTAATTCTATATTTGTTACAATTCGTATATGTTTCCGCGTTTCACAAGTTACTTGAGACCGTCACACAGCCAGCAAGTATATTAATATATTAATTGATTTAATTTAATAATAATAGTTGGTTGATGTATTGATAAATGTTAAATAGTTCATACATACACGTAGAAGATATGTTTAAAAGATGTAATATTAAATGAACATTAAGTTGTTTCAGTTTTATCTTTGAGTATAAATAATGTATTTCCAATTTCAGATGGATTCAAGATGTACCACAAGGTGAGGCGAAAAATGTACTATATTTTAGGAGCAGTTTTACTATTATTAGGACTTTCATACGCGCTACCGAAAGCGCTAGATATACCAGATGGTGATATTGATAATGATATAATTGATTTCGATGATGGATACTCATTGAAATATAATAAAAAATATGATATCGAGACGCGAAACTCAAACGATTTTTACAAAGAGACGTATCGATATACAGTTGATAACGAATCTAAAGAGAAAGAAAGCAATCGAAATGAAAATAAATATACTGCAAATAATTTATTTACAACGGAAAAAGATGATTTAAGTGTTATTCCGATAGAACTAACATCTACAACAGAAACTGTACCAGATGAGACTACTACTGAACTTGATCTTACTGTGATCCCACTATCGACGACTGAAAGAATACCTGTCATAGTCTTCAACTATACCGAAGTCATAACTGTGTCGACCGAAAAATCGGATGATTTTAATTTTACAACAGATTTTTATGAATTGACGACGATGGATAGTCTTAACATTAATGATAATTTGACTCAAAGTAACTCTTCAGAAGTAATCTCAACAACAGAGTTTTTTCTAACAAATATCACTACTGAATCTATAACATCCAATGGTACTGAACGAAACAACACGATTAAAGTAACCACAGTTTCGAATCATGAATCTGATAACAATGCAACTGATCTAGATAGGAATATAGAAAGTACAGAATTGCTAGAAGATGTACCAGTTTTTACAGAATTGGATACAGAAGAGAAGGAAGTTCCAGAAGATTACTATGATACTAAAGATGTGGTGCCAACTCCAACACCCAAGACAGATGCATTGTCAGTGATATTTGGTTTTGCCGGCAGCGTCGTAGAAGGTGTTGTGGAAAGTGTAGCGGAAAGAATATTTCCAAAGACGCTGTATGACCTATTCAAACGAATGCAACGACAGAATGAAGCCTTAGAAGCTGAGAAATTGAGGAGTAGAGAAGAGAACGGTGGAATTGGTATGTATGGTTCTGTTATACCATATTATAAGTATAAGTATTTTTTTCATGTGAATTTCCATTTACAAGAAGCTTATGTGTAGTTACGACAAACTTAATCTCAATTTTTACATTATAAAACATAATAAATTGAGAAACGTTGATTTTTCCAGGCCAGTTCACCCGAGGAGTAATAAAATCAATATCAACTGGTCTCAGCAAACCTCTCAGTCAGCTGATGGCCGGTGTCAGGGATATTGGCTCCCTGGACACTGATCGTGGCTTCGTAAACAGTCTGGCCTCTGGTGTGACCAGCGTCGCAGATGCTGCCAACTCTATGCTTGATACGTTCAAGGATCGAGTGCAGGCTATTTATCCAGGTAAAACTATCTATTAGGATTCGATACACGCCGTATTTACTTATTATATCTGTTTTCAACCGTATAGAAGATATATTGTTTACGCATAGGACATTTTAACTCTAGATAAGTTATAATGTAATTCCCCACACTAAATTTGTTAAGGGCAAGAAACTATTATACCATTCACTGCGTTTGTTATAATATTTCAATTATTTTAAAGATTTTATTAATTGTTTAATTCTTTGGAGATATATTGTGAAAATTAAGGTGATTAATTTTGACTTTCCAGGAACACTGTGGTGCGGAGATGGACACTCGGCACAGGCACGCTCCAGCGATCTAGGGTTGTTCTTTTTCACCGACACCTGTTGTCGGCAACATGACTCCTGCAAGCTGTACATTGCTGCAGGTGAAACCAAGTTCGGCCTTACTAATACTGGACTCTTCACAAGGTACAGAAATTCATAAAACCACTTTATAATTTATTACAGTAAATATTACTAATTGTAAAAAAAATGTTTAAATAATTTCTTAATAGTTACAATACTTTACGATACGTTTTACAAAAATTCCGTTTATTTTAAACAATAAAGCGCTTACAATCCGTTCAAATCTAGAGTATAATTTGCATAGATACATGTTTTTATACGAAACTCCCACATTCTAACACTGACCTACATATATGAAATATGCAATAATTGTTACTTTCTCGTTGTGTAATACAGTTTATATGTGTTATATTTATCTACTAAGTACATAACTATTCTATCGATAACAATCATTATTATGGAGAATGAAATTACATCACTAGAAGTTGTTAAAATTAAATAATTAATAAAATAACAGGGCCCGATTATTAGTAGTAAGCTTAATGTTCTAATTATTGTTGACCAATTGTCGTGTGTTTAGCAAAATAACTGCGTAACGAGGTTCAAACACTTTATCTATGTTGTATACAATAAATCCCGTAATATTCGTCAGACCATGTGCGTGTGAAATCAATGAAGGAATGGAAGCGTCAAAATGTTGTCATCGTGTCAAGGAGATCGCTATTAATTATAACATAACCAATTTAACAACCATAAAAAGTTATGTAAATGGCCGTCCTTTAGACATAACAAGTTGTTTTTGCAACAATATCAAGTTGCCAAAAAAACGCAAGAGAAATAAAATCAGGTTGTCTGGCGCACTTTCACCGTGAGTTGCGTCACAAGTTATCTAATGAGACGCAGATAAGTTACATTGTTATGGCATTTCGGTTTCAAGTCACTTCCGAATTCATTCCTTTGTTTATAAACAATAAAAAGCATTGATCGGTGGCGATTTGATCGTTATAAGTTCGTTGCTCTGTTTAGTATTTGAATTTTGAAGAGATGAATAATGCATAATGCATTCATTAATTTGATTGCTAATGAATTTTTTTTACAATAATTTTCGAAAACGAGTTAGATATACGTTTCTTTTGTATTCGCTAGATATATTTAGTATCGTATCGAATATAAGGAATTTCGCATAGGTTTGTTGTGGTTTACTCCTTAACAATCGATTTTCATAAGGCCTCTGGTGTGGAAATTGTATGTGTAAAAATAATAGAAACTTTCTCAAAAGTTATTTTTTACGTACGATACAATACACTTTATATCCCACGGTTATTGTCAAATTAATATTTTTTTTGTTATTTTTGTGTTAACTCCGATTGTAGGTTGGAGCTGATGGATAAATATATTTTTGTAGGTGTTAAGACATCGATAAAATTCTACTAAAGTATTTTTTTAAGGAAATGTTAGAAGGAATCGGGTTTTGTTTCTTTATATTAGTATCAACACGTCGTGAGTAAAAATCTTATTTAGCGACATCTGTACACTTGCCATCGTTAGTTCTCAGTTAAAAGATCATTTATGCGATGGCGCTGTAAAAGTCTTTGATTAATTTTTACATTTAAAAATTATAAGAATTTGTTATGTATAATTCCAGATCACACTGTAGCTGCGACGTCAAGTTCCGTGATTGTTTGAAACAAACTAATTCTCTGGTGTCAGCTCAGATTGGTCTCACGTACTTTAATGTATTGGGACCGCAGTGCTTCAGACGAGCACATCCAATCGTCAAATGTGTCCGACGGACGAGGTAAGTACTCCTTAAATAGACAAAAGGTTAGCTTCGGAAAAATGAAAAACAAAACGTTGACTGGCTATATTTGATATATTATAAATAATAATTATAAAACCCTATTTTAATTCTTTTTTATATCTTTAAAGGTTGACTGGGCAGAAGTGTGAAGAGTATGAATTAGATTACACGAAGCCGAAGATGTGGCAGTGGTTTGACAATGAAAACTACTGAGTATTGGTATTTATGATGACAACGTGGTTATAAATATTATAAATAAAGCGTTAATAATCGGATACTAGGGAAAGTATCGATACCATTATAATTACTTGATCGTGACCGTCTATAAAATATTAAAATTTTTGTTCTAATACTCTGAGATATGTCAGAGCTATAACTAGACTTTGATTAATAAGAACAATTGAAATAAATTCACGCAATTTATTTAAAGATTTGTACTCTGTAGTGATTAACATAATGTATCGAAATAAAAATAATGATATTTCTTTTGCATAAAATGATCCAAATATACCAAAGTAAAATTGTAATTGGGTGTATACAGGTCTACAATTTAAGTATCTGTAACTATTCTATTGTTGATGTTCATTGCATAAAAACATACTCAATATTCTGTTATACATTTCTTTCAATTATTACTAATATAGGAATGTTGCGAGAATTATAGTTTTTTAAATGATAGGTAAGCCATAAATGTTTTTAATACCTAATGGTATTGTTTTTATTCTAACAAAGCTTAAAATTGCTTTGATCTATAAATACTCAAATTTAATTATAAAGAACAATATTTACAGTGAGTTGAAAAAATAAAAGAAAATCATCTTATGCGCACTACTTAAATCTCCCTAAGCGAAGGAAACATCAGTACAATTTTATGTTTTAACGACATCTATCGAACTATTTATAAATTAAATAGTTTCATTAATAATGGAATAAGTTAGATTAATTTAGCTGTTATCTAGTGTACAAATTATAATTTTGTATAAATTAAAAATAACTAAGACAAAACTGTTACCTTGTTTTTTTTAATATGCATAATTTTTCTTTTTCTATTTCTATTATACGTGTTCGTTTAAAAGCTAAAATCCATCAAGGTACGTACTGGACACCTAATGCAGGGCTAATATTATTTTACAGACAACACATTCGAGAAATGTAAAAAAAGCAGTCGTTAAACTTTTACGACTATTTAATTTAAAGCTTTTACTTGATGTACAAGAAACAAAGAAATGAAACATGTACATCAAAGAAAAAGGACAATAATAAAAAGAATCAGTTTTAATTACTGTGGTAAGACGTTTTACGCGTCCCATCACTAGTTGTAATATGTGTCGTACGCAGACTTTGAATCAATCAGCCCTTTGGTATATAATTTTTAAAGACTTTCCTGCCCTGTATCTCACAAACTTTGCCACAATTTTGTGTTTGACAGATCTTAAGAGTAATCGACAGGCGCCTGGATCGTGGTATAACAGGGCGATGTAAAAAATACCAGGCACTCATAACTTAATAACAGGTCTGCGTAATTTTACCATTGTTAAAAGCCATGATTTTTTAATAAATAATGTCAGTGTATCTAATTTATTCACTACTTTCACACAACAATACCAGGCATAGAATAATTTTTATGTAATGAGGTAACACTTTCTCCACGTTCCATTACTAGTTGTGATGTCTGCCGTAGGCTGACTGGCTCTGTCAATCGACATGTAATTCTTAAACACTCCTCTGCCCCGAATGCCTCAGTGCTTTGATACAAAATTTTGCTCCATGAATCTATGAATGTCTAGTTGTTAATACTTTGATGCTAAAATCTCATGAATGAATGTAAAATATTTCTAATTTTTTAATCATATTCATATTCCATTTAAAAATATCTTAGTTTCCTAAAATGGTTCCGCGAGGTGCTGTATTTTAAATAAAACAACAGTATATTTTATAAGAAAACATCAGAATATATTTCGAAATGTCACATTAAACATAATTATTACGGCGTTACACTATAAAAAGAAAATCTACAAAAACAAAAAATGCTCGAAAACACGTGAGCCGCTGCTCTACTGACAGAAAATTGTGCATCTATAAATTTATCAGAAAATTGTATAAGATATGTTATATTATTATATCAGTTTCAAAATGATATTCCGATGAATGTATCATATTTATGGAGTAATGAGTAGAAAATTACTATACGCTGACGCATACACGGACCAATATGATTACTATTACAACCATTAATTACCATTACTATGTAAATCGTAAAAATTATCGCAGAGTGCATTCTGTTTGGATTATATATTGCTTTGGTATACTGTAGGTATTATGTCGATTAGCCACTTGAAAAACAAATAAAAGAAACGCAGTGTTTAACACTTTTTACCGACTTGTATATAACATAAATTTAAAAGAAATATATATTTTATCCTCAAAATATTTCATTTAGAAATGTGTAGAATTAAATATATATGTAATAATATACGTTGTTACCATGTCCTGGTCTTACTGTAATACCATGTACTGGTACTATTTTGGTTAGTCTATAGTAGCATCTATCGATCATTGCCTGAGTGACACAACTCACAAAATATCAGAAGTGTTCTTCGCCATTATTGCTACGACAGTGTATGGTCCGTGTACGTTTAGCCTGATCGCTGGAGTATACAAGTCAAGCATAATTACTATGAACTACATTTAGTAAATGTCTATGAATGGAAATATCATATTTACTGATATTTAGTATAATGATAATGACATAGCCAGGTGTTTTTAAGGAACTCGCTAAAACCATAATTTCTCCATACCAGTGAGTTACATCATAGTCTTAATAAGTTATGTAAATTAGTTTAATTTGCAAATTTGTGTGGCAATATCAGTCATGTCATTATCATTATTGTATGGACGAAGAATCCACGATAGCCAGACCTTTGTGCTCTAAGATGTTCCCGATATAGGAAAGGCATTCAGAAACTATAAAGTAAAAGCCTGACCTAAGCCTGCCTGAGGAATGTATTATGTCAGCCTGGTACTTTGATTCCGTAAATAATGAAATTTATAACTTTCTTTAGTTCTATTTTTTATATTCAAAGTA
>JAOSYY010003986.1:0-32904 GCA_025727935.1 Hebomoia glaucippe
AGCGATTCTTACGTCTGCTTAAAATCAAGGAAACCGAATCAAACATTATTTTAAATATATGTTTAAACAGTGATATAGAAATAAAAATACTATGTTGACAGAGTATCATTGCATCACGTGGCTGAAGTGTGATAATGTGAGCTTTATGCCTTCTTATCTAACAACAATAAGAGAAATCTAGCTTTTTATTTTTTCTTAGGATTTCGATAAAATATAATTTATTAACAATTAACAATACACAAGATTAGTATTAATGCTCCGCTGGCATGAGAATAAGTTATTTAAAAACAGGAACCTTAATTAAAGACAGATTTTTTTATTTTAAGAATGAAGGTCTTTAAAGCAATAATGAATGAGAAGACCTTCGTTGTTATTTTCAACAATATGAACGGTCATTGATCAAATATCAATAAACAACGGTTTATGAGTCACTACATAATTAAAAATGATTAAATTTTATTGTAATCTGTTTTGTATTAATTAACACAAAATAAATTTATTGATAGCATTTAGACATAACAGAATGTGATTTAAAATAATTTATGAATTGACACGATTTTGTTTAAATTTAAATGTAAAAAATATTGGAACACTTTCACAGTATAACATAGTAAAACTTTTATAGAAAACACAAAATAATTACGTGTTGTTCTTAATAAATTACCTGTTGTTTGGACTGCCTACATATTATAGTTATCAGGGAGGATTTTTCTTGAACTTCTTATTATATTTTGATAAGATGGCATAGAAAGTATGTATTAACATTTAATTACAACATCAGTCTTTAAATTTCTCAATATCCTAGTTACAAAATTCTAATTTTTCAATGATGGATGAGATTTTTTGAAAAAATGATAGTAGAGTAAAAGACTGGGTAATTTTTTATACAGAGTAAAAAGGTGTTTTGCCTCTATTTCTCCTAATCAGAAAGTCATATATTGAAATAATGACATGTTTATATACATATATGTATTAGAGCCTTTTCGGAATACTTTAATGGCTCATGATAATGTTATCAAAGTAGCTACTTACATTATATAATATAAAATTTTTACCTTTCAGGAATAACTCAATGCTTGTAAAAGGCATAAAGGTACAGGATAAGCTTATCAAACTGTAGTCTTTCATTTTGTATAGATGCGACTTTCGTATTCCGCGTTTCATTTGAAAGTACATGTCAAGTGTCGTCTCACTTTATTATAGACACAAAGCATTTTCAATCATATTGTAATGCGATTTCAGTCTATGATGTGTTCAAGATCCAATTGGTTCCAGATTGATGCGTAGAATTAACTCGTACGTGAAGAATTGTATTGTGAGCGACAAGTTCACTGTAACTGCCTTTCTTGTAATTTTATTTTGTGGAATTGGTCGTATAATTTCTCTTTCCAACAAATTGTTACAGAAAATTAAGATTAGATTAGCTATTGTATATTATATATGTATTATAAAAATATATATTATAGTTATAAAAGAAACGTACGTCTACGGCTCAGTGATGTGTATAAAAGCAGAGATTCGTATCCCGGATATTGAAAGTTTTTGTTAGACTGGGCCTAAGACACTTATCATATATACAAGTATTTCGCACTTCACACGATATCTGCGTTTTTCTACATTTCTCCTTAATCCGCAATTACAAGACCTATATGCCTAAGAAGATTATCCATTTATCAACATTTTTGTTGCCACAAAGTTATTAATACTGTAATATATAATAATACACTCAATTATACTGATACTAAAAAATCATTGTTCAGATATACGCCGGTAAAAAGTAATTAGCTAAAATAATTTCTAACTAAAAAGCTAAGCTAATTAAGCTTAATTGTTTTAGAAAACTATGTATATTTTAGAAAGTAGAAATGTAGTCATATAAATTACGATTTATTTCAATGATTAAAACACCTAGATACGATATATTTCCTTTTAAATCGATAAAATTAGCAAATTAACTTATATAAAACATCGTTTCTTACAACATATAACTTAATAGTTTTATAAATATTCATTGTGTTCGTAATATAGTGATTGTTCGGAAGTGCAAGACACGCACGGCCAATGCGGTTATAAGGAAGGAAGGAATTCGGGTGATGAGATATTTATTTGTTATACATTGGACAGTGAAAATGTTTACTGTTTGTTTATTAATTAATAGCGTGTTTATGTGTCCATGTGAATCAGCATAAAGAGAATTTATAAAAATTTGACTATTAACACTGATGTTGAAATATAGAACATCAATTGTAATATAGTATTAACATGTTTTTTTAAATATTCATCATATACTTTTTCACGAAATAATACTTGTTGATAAAAAAGTAGGCGTTGAAAAGATTACTAGCTAAAGATGATGCAAACACCAAAAAATACATATTAATCAATTATTATTATTAATGGAGTAATGCAAATATAAACGAGTCCCATGAACAAAAAACAGTTCTAAGCGTAAGATGTCACTTACGTTTATTCTTACTATAACGGTGTTAACAAGTAAAAATGAAACTTAACTCATAAGTTTAATGACATTTGGTTGGAAGAAAAACTTTTCCTTGTTTGGTATTGACCCACTGGCTGCAGATGTACTTACCTACACATACTACGAATTCATAAAAAATGTCTTGTGTCTTAAAATAAAACAAACTTCTGTAAAAAATTAATACTGACGTTCAATGCTGAATTTCAATAGCTGTGTGGAAAATATCGAAAATAAACATTGACAGTATTCTTTATCTTTATTTCGTTATTTATTACTTTTTCGTGATTTTAAAGTGAACGGCTTCTATACACATCGATTTAGAAGGTTTATTAAATGAAATATTTAAATTATGGGCTTACAATAAACACAGATTTCCTCTCAGTCACATCCTGCGGTAGTCGGGCGACATTCCAAATCTGTGAGTAAGATTTACATTTACGAAAGTGACTAATACCTATGACAACATATTGCACATATAATAGAATTAAAGCTTGCAACTTTTTTATACCATAAGAAGGCAAATGTGCGTACAATTCACCTTGTGGCAAGCGATTTCTGTCGCACTTGAGCTCTTCCGAAATCAGGAGATCTACTAGATGCATTGCCAACCTCAAAATATTTTTTTAAAACAAAAAGTTTTTTGGTGTGAAAAAAAATTTTTCCCGTCAATACATTACAGAGTTCACAGTTGGAGTCTTTGATACCTATTGTAATGCATGTATGTATTCTAAATAATGCGCTGGGAACAATTTACAGATACATATATATAATTCATTAAAAATAAAAACAAAAGAAGTTTCATGCATTTTGTTGAAAAACTAAAACTGCGCTTAAAAAATTTCAATATCTCCTGAAGTAAGTTAAGAAGAAGTGAGTTGTTTGAATAATTTACATATTAAATTTAACACGCAGCACATGTGAAAGATAATTAATAAAAATGATGACTCATTTTCTTCTTCTTCATTAATTACAATAGTAAAAGCATGAAAACGAGTTTTTTGGACCTTTGGACGAGTTAAGTAATTTAATATTAAAATGCCGAAGAAAGTGAAAATGTTTACATTTGCAACTATATTATTCAGTTTGGAATTTTAATTGCAAATTTCTGTGAATGCATTACTATGAAATAAAACTACATTGATCTGTTTCTACTTGCGACCTAGAGGTATTTAGCACACGTTATCAGCCATAGGCAATAACTAAAGTTACAAATACTTATTTAGACAGATAAAATGTACAGAAGGAAATAGGGAAAATTTTATACGTACTTGCACTAAAAAAAAATGGTAATACATTGATATAAACAAATTTGAAATGTTAATATTTATCTAATTCATGTCAATTTTAATACTAGACGAATATGATATCTCATTCAAATCAAATCACAGCACAAGCAGTGTACCGTAGTTTTACCCGCATTGATCTTACCTATACACGAAGATGAAAATACAACAGTATGTGTTACTTGTAAAATTAGCCATCTGTTGGACAATCTTCTAAATTGTTTTATGTAACAACCACAATTTGTCAATATACGAATAGAAAAAAACTTTTTTGTTTTAAAATTACGAATAGATATTTCAGATGTATTTATTAGCATATATAATTAATAAATAATAATATATAATTATAATACATTGCTGACATAAGTGGTTGTGTGTTTCGTATTCGTTTCCTATATGTTTCATTTTTAATGTAAATCATGTGAAATCTTCTACAGTTTTCTAAATTGAACGAAATTACAAAACCGAAAACAAATTGAGAAACATTGCAACGCATTACTCAGTTATTTATGATACTCAAATTCATATTCACAACGAATACTCCGCTATAAATGTTAGAAATAATTTAGATAAGAATGCCATTTTATTATTATGAAGATGTTTCGAAGGTTGTTGCGTAAAAGCAAGGCGATACTAATTTAAAATGGGCGATGATGATGCTGAATGATATAACCACATACGAGTTAGTAAATTGATATTCAAATATTTTTCGTATGAGTTAACAGATGTACTGCTTATCCTATGCGAACGTCCTTATGATTAATATACTATTTTAGTTTTGAAGACCGTTCTAACAACGTAGAAAAAGTCCTATAATTTATTTTACTTTATAATGTGACTTAGTTAACACAGTTCTTAGCTGTGATATTATTTTATGAGGTAGACTCTTATATTTATTATTTCAGTAACCTGTATCTATTAATATATCTGTGAATTGTTTTCTATTCTGTGGCAATAGATATTTGTCTACGAAGATTAGGGTCGTAAAATATTTAGGTAATATCAAATTACGGATAAGTGTATTTTACTCAAGAGATATGGCATTAAAGACACGTCAATTTCCCAAAATGTTCATGAAATTACAGAAAATAAATTGACAAATAAGTGGAATTCGCGCCTGTAATCATTTTCGCATTTCCTATTGTTATCTTTATAATTAGGTAATATTTTTTCATAACATTTACTTGGCCTCGATATTAAATTATGGACCTTACGTAAAAACGTCAATTTGTATCTATTTAGGAAACTACGTACAATTAAATTATTTTTATAATATCTTATGTAATGACTTCCTGAGTTTCAATAGCGGAAATATCAGCTGTCTATACGGCCTACACTGCAATATACAAATATGAAGACAAGGCTTAAAAGTACAATAATAGTAGAGAAATATATTTCCAAAAAATATAATGAGATAGTCGTATTTTAAATAAATATGTCTAGATTTTTGAATTCTGATAATAAAAAATATTTATCAAAAAAAAAATTAAGATACAGTATCATAATATTGCATATAATTAATACGTGATGTTTGAATAAAATGCTACACCTTTCTAGTGTCGTCTGTGTATCATCATGGATGGTAATCACATATTAATTTACTCCATTCTTTAAAAAAATATAATTTAGCAATGAATAACGGTACAAAAATAGGCATATGTAAGCATTTCAACATTACCTCAGTTATTTTATGCATACCGAATTTCCTTTTTGATACAGGATCAGAATACACTGCTTAATAGTTCAACAAAGTACAAAAAGTACGGTTTAAGCTTATCCTATAAAAATCTGAAGCGGGATCGAGATAAGGTACATAGTTTACATAAACTTCTTAAATATAATTGCATATATTTTCTCATAGCGATAAAGGTAAGTTATTATTCGATATGTACTTTCAAGTTCAAGTACCGCCAGACGCAAATTCTTGTCGTGGGCAATATGATAGAATACTGTAAGGTATGCCCAATAAAAGTCACATTTTAATAGGGCGTAGGTCTTTATTATGTATGTATGTGTCATCATACTAACTTCTGAGAGCATTAATATGGTTTAATTATTTACCGTGAAAGAATAACCGAACGATATTTATAAACAGTTAAAAGACTATTTAATAAGAAATTGATTAATCGCTGAAGGCGACAATGTGAATACCGGTAACGTGGCTGTCTCATTTGTGACTACAATGCCGATTTATGGAAAATCGGTCCGACTTTGCATACCTAATATTTATGCACTATGGTATACAATGGCAAGGTTGACTGACCGCGAGGCGCCGTTCGCATACCGCCCAGGGTAAAAATAGTAGAGCCTGCACTGTGCGGCTTGCAGGCCTCACATAGTCACATTCCTCTTGATAATCTGGAATGCGTTAAGATTTATCGAGCTTGTTTGAATTTACGAACTTAAATATTCGAATGAAGAATAAAGTCATGGTAAGGTATTTTAAACATGTCGCCACTGACGGAAAAGTGCAATAAGTCTACAAATTTAGTCCTGACATGGATAACCTAAAAACAATTTAGTTTTCGGTCAAAGAAAAATATAAACGACAAAACATTATTTTTTTTAAACAAAACTGTTAATTCAACATCAGATTTTAATATAGTATTTGTAATGTAATCCTTTGTGTACGGTTTTGTAAGAATCAATTAGTTAAATTTTCCAAACAATGCCTTTCATCCCACTCAAACCATCAATTATTAAATTATGTATGATGAATTTATAAATAATCAATTACTTACAGAAGAACGTAATTTACGTGTAGTAATTTTGCTATTGTGTAGTTATATTTCGTAATAACCTAATAGTCAGTGTAAAAATATTATCTATTATTTGAAATATATACCTACCTCTCAATCTCAGTAGTGTAGTAAATAATAATCTAGAAATAAAAACGATATTAGCTATAATTGAGTTCATTAGTTTATTTGGTAGCTAAACTACATGTAAAGCTAAGCAATACGACTTTAAAATTAACGTAAATTCATAATAATTCATTTAATTAATTAATGTCAAATCCTGTTCAAAAAATACTTTGATTAAACTGTATTTCTACTAATTATTTAGTTGTATAATTAACAGGTAGGTGTGTTATAATTCTGCATAATCAATTAAGGTGAGGGTCTGTAAGTGACTTCCAAATGTAATTACGTATTACGGAACATTTGTATGCGTAATATCTATGACTGGACTTCAACTTAAGAGCCGGTTTCATTATTAACAACAAGCTCCACGGCGTAATTCAGTGGAAATCTATTTTTGAGCTCTGTCAAAATATCAAATCGAAAAATATTGTGTAATAAGTCTTAAAACGTTGAAATGTAGATCATATTTTAGACTATTGGTCTTAGATTGAGATTTTGTGACTAGAATCAATAAAATAGTAGAAAAATCTAGACGTAATTAAATTTTATATAGTACAGACATGTACTTAATAAATATTAGGCCTTATTGTACAGCATTATATACGAGTATAATAATTTGTTACTTCAGTTTACTAAGTGGATGTAACTGTTGTATCAATCCCGTAAAATATAGAAATGCTCTTAAAAACGCGTACCTCCGATTATATACGCTGACCAATTAACTCTTCTTTGTTACAACCAAAACTGTCCAGTTCATTGACTTTTAATAATTTTATGGTAGGATATGTCTACGCCTCTATGAATAAGTTTCTCGCAGTAGAAAACTTTGACCTTAAACCTGTTTGACTACATCTAGAATACTACATTCGGTTCGACATAGCACTTTAAAACGAATTTTAGTTACTTTAAGCAATAAGCTACTTGTAAGGATTATCTCATGCTGACAAAGTCGCAGGTAGCATTTAGCTAGTGGAAAATATGCTTAAATAAAATAAATGTGTATTTGTTCTGGCTAGTATCGAAAACGGCCGGGGAAATTTTAATGAAATTTTCACTGTCACATGGATGATATTATGGCGCGTAACATACACTACTTTTATTATACCGTCAGGAAAATCAAGTATAATTAAGTATTAAAAGAAATAGAAAAACTTAGGTTTTATATAATTTAATAGGCGTAACTGACAGTAATGTTCGTCCATTACACGAATTAAATTATAATTTTCCAAAGGTTCGGATGGGCGTTAAGAAAAATTATTATCATAATTGTACAATTAAGATGATAAAATGATTAACCCAATTTGTAGGTAGCCGTTACTAAATCTTTTTACAACTTAAAATTTCGTAATAAATGTAATCTTTTACACAACTTTTATTTTAAATTCATCTGTATGCTAACGCGCATTGCAAGGGAAACTATGCATTCAAAAGTATTTTTTTATTACACATTTTATAGACTTATGTCGACCGCGTTCACCTACTTTGATGATTTCATTTCATGTGACATTATCATGGGATATTTATCACATGAACAATGAACGATTTTTCTCATACACTTGATCTTATTCACTTTGTAAAAATGTTTAGTTCAAGGCTTTGAATATATCTTAGGTTGAATTATTAACATTTTTCTTTAATTAGTTAGCGTCAATACAATGAGAGTACACGATGATTGCAGAATCGTGATAATGAAGTTTTCAATATAATGAAAATAAATAATAATATAAGAAATTTAAAATAACCTCCGATAAAAAATCATCAAACGCCTGAACAGACCTTCATAAGTTATATCTAAGCATCATATATTAGTTTAAAAGCCGCAATGTTACAGATTGACGCGTCAAATTTATATTCCCTCTTTTTAAGTCGTGGTATACAAATAAATTGGTTCTTAAATTATTGTCTTGGTTATTCTTTCTTGGTAAAAGTGATTGCTAGAAACCGCAAGTCGGCCGTAATTCAAACATTTCATTAATTTATCTGTAAATCATTACGTATATTTTTTAAATAACATTTAGCTTTCTGTGCCTCTTATAGATTTAATTTTTTTTTACAAAATGGAGTAATTAGCACATAATGTGACATATATTAAACATTGTCATTGCTTTAATAGTGTACCTTTTATGCAGTTTTCTCGTATAACAATGAAATTAACAATAGGTCACAAACGGATGAAATGTTGACGACATATCCAATTTTTTAAGATTTCAACATTAGCTTTTATTTTGTAATGTAATGTATAGAATAACAAGGTTGTAAAAAGGATTACTACTACAATCTTCAAACTTTTTAATAGTGTTAACCAATCTTATTTAATAGTGTGCCATGACAAAAATATTATTTTTGTTTGTTGCAGATGTTATGATAGAAAATACCAAGGAATACTAAACATGAAGACTCTCAAACATATAAAATTTATCAATTACCATTTGGGATGACAAATTGAGGTTTGTAACCTTATGAGCAATTATTATTACAGATTCCTTTTTAGGTGTGTGAAGCGCACTGAATGTGATTTTATCTAGACGAACACTAACTACAATTGTTAAACTATCTACTGTCTTGTATTTGCGCGAGTATCACACAAATAAGATAAGTACAATATAACGGTTTAGCAGAAAAAAATAGCGCGTTTGTAATGCGTTACATTATATTTTATTAAAACAATAAATTTTTCTCCAAAGAAACTAACAACGTGAAATCTCACACTTTTTCATTCCTCGATACACGTATATAGTAAATGTATATATTTATTTTATTCAATTAAAATAACTTTGTACCTTTCTTACAGCTTTTTAAAATTTTGTTTATTGTTTGAATATTGGATTTGTGATCCTGATCATAAAACTTCGCAGTGAAACGCAATGTCGCAGACACTGGGTTTGGGCGGAGAGAGACGGTACTCTGTACCCTCTAACCCTTTGATGCACGACCCTCGCGGCATGCACTCAGAAGATCTACATGCCTGGTCTATTTATAGGTATCTTTGCCAATAATTTGTTTTTTTATTAAATCTTAACTAATAACTTAATGGAAAATGGGAATTCATTGTGTTCCATATCCATGCCTATATCAATGAACTAATTTAGATGAATTGTGGTGTAGAAATAAATGATATCCTGTAAATAATTATAACGTGGCACCGCTAGTATTCCATATAGTTCCCGTTAAAGTTTTTGGTACATAGTTACGTATACAATTCTGAAGAGTTATTCCTAAACAAAAGTATGTACATACTTTTGGTTTTGGAATTTAATAGATTTCTCGTTTTTTCATGAAATTTTACCTACAAAGAATAGAAAATACTTTATAGCATATATTGTTTACAACATTTATTTGATTGATTTATTGATTAGATCTTTTTTTAGGAATGAAACATTTCAGTAGGTATTAATTATAAATTGACCCTGAACTACCTTAAGAATTACAATAAGGTAAAAAAATTTACTTATTGTTTTGCAGGCAAAATCTTAATTCAGATTTCACAGACAGCGCCCTTGGTAGTACGGACAAAAGCCCACTTCCGTATGGAAATTTTCAACTCCGCGATACTACTGTGCAATCCATATTATCACATCCTCGATATGGACCCAAGTATGTACAAATAGACCATAGTATGTTCAGTTATATAAAGCTGTCTAATCTATCTTGAGAATCTTGTTTTATTCAGCTCAAAATTCACACATTTTGGGCTTTTCATTTAGCAGTAGATTTTCTTAATTAAATTCCAGGGAATTAAAATAAAAAAGCGTCGCTTCCACACAGTCCTAAGAAGTCTCTAGTCTTACGTTTCGATATAAAAAGTATTAGTGTAACTGTCTGAAACGTAGATATTTAACGAAAGAGTTAAATATACTATCAATATTACTACAATACTATGCTACTAATGGGGCATATTACAATAGAAAATATATGAATTAATATACATCAAATAAGTTTAGGTCCTTTCATCGTGTTTCATTGTTATAAATATAACATATCCACGACAAATTATGATTAGACTCACATTAATCTGTGATTATTAAACCATTATAAACTAATTAAATTTATTTTTCTAGATCAGCACTCGGTTCTAATATGTACACTTACCTCAAGTTTGGCCTACCGCGTGTGTTTCCTCCGAATCACAACGGTTCTCAAAGATCTGGAACACCTAAGCCGAAGACATCAATTGGAAGTGGAATGAAGTCAATGCCCAGGTTTACAATTATTTAATACTTAATTTCGGAAATATTTTAAGGTTCTAGATGAAATTTCATAAGCATTTTTTAATTTAACATTTTTAACTAGGTGTTATACATAAAAGGCTCGACTTGATTACATAAAATACAAAAAGCTGTATATTGCGCGGTTGTCTTGCATTAGCTATTATTGGCTACATCAGGTCTATATAAATTAGTTTGCTAACCAATAAAATAATTGCATAAATTCACTGAAACATTACATAAATGTATGCTTTAATTTTTTCCAGAATCCAGCGTCAAAACAGAGGTGTTAGAGAAACCTCATCCGGATACGATAGTTCCGACAACGAAACTTCAACCAATTACAAATACAATCGGAAATATCGTTCGGATCCAGACTTTAGGTTACAAAATATGCAACAGTCTTATCAGGTAAATTTCCGTCCATAAGTTATGATTATATATAATATTTTACAACGATAAAGTGATACAGTGACATATAAACATAATATCTCTTCAGGCAAATTGCGGTTTTACCCGTTGTTACAAACCTGGCGTGTCTTTTTCGCTTTTCCTATTCTGTCATCATTAATTGAAATACAAAACTTTAAATTTATATATTACAATTAAACTTTCAGCATGCAACTGGTGTGCCATTAGTTGCGATGCATCAAGCAGGCATTCGAGAATCACAGTGGGGAACCTCAAGACATAAGTCAGTCAGTGAAGCCAATTTACTTGGTATTGATGCGCGGACACACCGGTCGTACACCAATCGAAGGAACAGCGTCGCAGACTTCGTACCAGATAATGACCATCAGAGGTATGTATTGATACTCATTGAACTTTTTAATCTGTCAAAAAACAAATTTAAATCAGGGAATTTTCGTTATATAATTTACTATAAACTTTTTTGTAAACGTTTTCTTTTCGTACAGTTACCTGATGCCATCATCACACCTCGGTGGACGTATGTCGAAAGCTGGAAGCCATATATCTCTTGCACAGTCTAGAAAACACTCCACACTTAAGCCTGGCGATCATCTTGATGGCTACACACATTCTGCTTATATTTATCCAAATTATTACGTAAGTGAAAAATAATTCTTTAGTCATAAATATGACTGCGGCTGTAAAGAGAAAGAAGAGAAGGAGAAGGGTCAAGGAAAATATTTATTGCAGAAAATGTCCTTCCAAAAAAATTCTTGTCACAAATTCATTTAAATACCTACAAGGGGGACAAAAAAGACAGTCCTCAAAAGCACTTTCTATAATTATTTTCCAGGTAAACAGTTTAGAAATAACGTCACCCGACAACAAATCAACGCTTTTAGTGTCAGGTTTAAGTTTCGAAGTGAAGTCAGGGGAAATACTAGCGGTATTGGCCACTTCACAGTATGAAGCTACTGGGCTACTGGATGTATTAGCTGGCGCTAGGAAGGTAATAACAATAGTTCTTATTTATCGTACATAAAAAAAAAATGTTAATTCCTTTATGTTGGACACAATGAGTATATAAATACGTCAAATATTACTTGTTAACCTGTTTCTAAGGAAAATGTATTAAGTCCATAATTTTCAGAAACTAACAGGAGATATAGTCCTAAATGGTCAACCGGTCGCGTCATCGACACTGCGCAAAGTAGCTGCATATGTTCGTAAGGACACATCACTGTGTCCTTCTATGACGGTGGAGCACACATTACGTTTCCACGCCACTCTTCGCACCCCTAGACACAACATTAACCAAATCAAAATGGATGATCGGGACCGGGTGCGTTATTTTAATACAAACAAGGTTTATTTTTATAATAGGCGATACTTTAACCACGTGATATGGTTATTTCAACCATTTGAAAAATATATATATATATGTCTTGACGTACACAACGACCTAGTCAATTAAATTTTGATGGTCCGTTTAAAATTTTCAAAACTAACAACACGACAATTCGAAAGAAAATGGTGGATTGACAAACGTATTTTATTTATAGATAAACATGCTGATAGAAGAACTCGGTTTGGAGCAAGTAAGAGACACTAACGTAGCCCGTCTAACTCGCTCAGAAATACGCCGCTTGAATGTAGCATGTCAGTTGTTGTTAGACATGGCAGTGCTAATTCTCGACCAGCCAACCAAGGAGATGGATATATTTGATACTTTCTTTCTTGTAGAATATTTAAGGAACTGGGCAAGCACTGGCCGTGTCGTTATTATGTCATTACACCCTCCAACGTATGAAATTTTCGCCATGTTGACGAAGGTAAAAACTTGCAAAAACCTTATTCATTATTTGCTATTACAGAAAATGTCTTTTTATCCCTTTAATTTTTATTGTTATAATAAACTAGCTTGTGTCCATGGCACCGTTCGTATGGACTTTAGTATACCTCAAAGAGATATATTAAAGTCCATATAAAATTATTTTTAGATCAAAAACAATTGTCGGCGTACGCAGAAAACTGCAAAAAGTTTCGTCACAATCGAGTTGAGAGTCTGGTAACGCATAGACTATAAACATAAGAAATAATAAGCTCTATTAATCTTACCTTATTTTGATTATATGAACTTTTTCTAGGCCGTATCTATGTATTAATTATGTTTATTTTTGCATTAGGTTGTGTTAATATCGGCTGGTCGCACGATGTTCAGCGGTTACAGACGAGACATGTTGCCATATTTCGCATCCATAGATTATCCCTGTCCTGCCTTCAAAAATCCTTCGGATTACTACTGTGAGTTGTTTTAGTTCGAAATTGTATGTATATGTATTTAGCTCGATAACGGTTGTTACTTCCAAAATCACTTAAAAAAAATTAAAATCGTAAATGCGACAAACGCTACGCAGCGGAAACTATGTAGATACCTCTAACATAATTGGTAACGCCTTCAACTATCGCATAATTACTTAACTACTTAACAAAATCATTACTAAAAGGTTTAGGGTATTGCGCTAGGCTATTGTATATTTATACTATTACTCTTCGGAATCTATTAGAGAGCTTTTGTTTACTGAATATCAAATTGTTTCAAAGTATATTATCTTGTTTGTAATATGAATGGTGTTTTTTATTTTCAGTGGATCTTGTGACGTTAGACGACCTATCAGCAGCTGCGATGTTAGAGTCATCAGGTCGTATAGAGGCTTTAGCAGGTGTGTTCGCGGGTGCACATTCCGCACCCGAACCACCACCTCCCGTACCGCTTCCTGCTCCTGTTACACGAGCGAACATTGCCGTACAGGCGTTCGCGTTACTAGAGTGAGTAGAATACTTTTTAGCGCACTCAAAATTAATTATACTTCTGTAACTATTAAGTGAAGCAGTTTCAGCGAACCAAAGCTTTATTTAATAGTTCGAAGATTGCATAATAAAGAATATACTGTTTTACTATCAATTAAATAAACTTTAATTACTTCATCTTATTGAAATAGTTATTTAGACAGGAATATTCTTAATACATCAATATATTTAATTCCAGAAAGAGTTTGCTGTATACGCAAATGACAACGTTATCAAATGTAATAACTCGAGTATTTATAGCAGCACTTATGTCGCTTATCATCGGAACTATATTCTGGGATCTACCTGCCACTGATTCTAAGGTAAACCATTGAAAATCAGAGTAACCATAAAAATCTTATAAAGGAACCTTTGTTAACGTAATATGTTTTGAATTTGATATTTAAGTACCATTCAATACGTATTTCAGTTGACTCAAAATGATCGCATTGGTTTCCATTACACTACTATGTGTATAGCAGCGTGGCCGATACTGTTGTGGCTAAGTGCACGAGAAACTAGTTCTATGCGCCGCTACGTCGAACGGGACATCGCTGTGGGCTTGTACTCTAGAACTTTATTCATATTATTTGACGTAAGTTTTTTGTAAGACAGGTAAATAATTCAATTAGGATTACTTTTTATTACTTTAAAATTAGATTACCCGTTTATAAGTTTTAACGAATGGCAAAATTGTTGTACACCTAATTTGGTTTGGAGGTAGGTTTCTATAAATTTATCTACACCTTTATGTAGTAGTAAACCTTTTAACGGTAACAATATTTGCAGTGTTAAAACAGATACAACCCACTTTTTATTGTTTAGCGAAATTTAATTTTATATGTAGGTATAGTATGAAACTCGCGAGAAAAAGTGTAAATTATTATGTTAAAATTATCTAACATACGAGCTAAGAAGAGAAAGTATCTTTTGTTCAAATTCACTACATATTATCTACTGTTTATTATATTTCAGCAATTCCTAGAAGTCTGGTCAGCGATATTGACGTGGCTCGCGTACTTGGTGCCAAGTTACGCGATGTCTGGTCTATATATCCAAGGTTCGGAATCATTCGACGGATTCTACGTTTACTTAGGTAGTTGTTTTTACAATAATTGTCATATTTGACTTATTACCTCTTTTCTTATTTAAATAATATTTATATTATATTTAACAACGGGATATCGGGTCCAAGTATAATTACAGGGTTTAAAAAAAATCCGTTTTCGAAAGAAGGCTAAAAGTTAACGTTCTCTGCAAAGACTAGTGAGTACTGGAACAAACACATGTTTGTTCCACGCGCCACTGAAACGGAAACTTGCTTATTCTGCATCTTTTTAATCATGGTAAAGGCAATGAGAAATCTATAAAACAATACGGTCGACAGTAGATCAATTTTATTATATATTCTAATAAAATATATATTGTATATAAATAATATTTTAATAGAAAGACATTTACTGTATTATTTTTCGCAGGTTATATGGTGCTATATCTAATTAGCATACAGATGTTGTGTAGAGCAGCAGTTTTCGTGATACCGATGGAGAAAACTGCTTCAGTAATATCTGGTGTCTGTCTGCTCTTAAGTAGCCTAGTCTGTGGCGTCACACTCCACGACCAAGACCTGACTGTATATACCAGGTGGTTGCAGTATGTGTCACCATCAAGATGGGTGCTCCCGGAACTACTTAGGCGGGAGCTTAGTGAGACCGCCTTAAGAGACAGTATTAGTAAAGGCCTTAGGTGTACTAATAAACAGGTTTGTTGAAGGGTTTTTAACTTTAGATATCGAGGTGAGAGCTTTTCATTGAGCGATGTTGTTAGATACAGTTTATTAGTTGTATTAAATAACCT
Source organism: Hebomoia glaucippe (assembly GCA_025727935.1). Taxonomy (NCBI): domain Eukaryota; kingdom Metazoa; phylum Arthropoda; class Insecta; order Lepidoptera; family Pieridae; genus Hebomoia; species Hebomoia glaucippe. The sequence continues at coordinate 15,950 of JAOSYY010003986.1, forward strand.
AGCACAAAATATGTCTTCTTTGAACGATAAATGATATTGTGATGCTGAAATAACTTCATAGTTCATTTTTATTAAAATTCCACGGAACGGAAGATTTTATAACTTCTAAATCTACCTATTATAGGTACCTTTTATAAAGGTTTACATTAACTAGTTCTAAGAGAAAGTCCAATCGATATAACTTTATAGAATCTCTTAGGCTTTAAGTATAAATATTAAGATAAGATTCTATAACCTAATAACGATAATAAATAAAACCTATTTTAAACCTCCATTTCCAGCTTCAACGTGTCGACGTTATAGTATCACTCTGTCCACCGCCGAATGGAACTCAAGTCCTTTCCAACTATGATTATTTGAGATCAAACCGAATCTGGGAAGAGACAGAAGACAACTTCTTGATTGGTTTAGCAATTTTCTATGCGGTGTTTGCTCTAGTCGCTATTATAGCATTTGTTTTTGATTGCACGAAGTATGCGAAAACGAAGGATAGGTCTTCGCTAAAAGGTCACAAAGTTTCTGTAAACACACCTTGAACTTACTATTATATAATAAATTTGTGAATATAACATAGGTAAAAGATATAAAAAACTGCAATGCATGACATCCGGAGAAGATCGATTAAAAATAAAGCGATAGGTGTTTCAGGCGGCCATTTGCGTTCTGAAGCAAAAAGAAGTATAATATTAAGAATATAAATTGCGTGGATGCCTTAATAAACTGTATATGATTATTAAAGAAAATATTGAAATAGTTTATGCCATTTGGTTGTAATACATTGTATACCGTGAACTAATAGGTGCTTTTCGGTTCTTTTAGCTTATATCGAGATGTATCTGCTCAAATCTGAAAGTTGTGAATTATACAATAATCATATTTTTTAATTTACCTCTTTCTCGTTTGTTTTATAGGTATTAACGTATATATCTTAGTGATACATAAATATATTTTAGAGAATCAATGTACAAATATTAATAAATGATTGATGAAGGCTGAATAATGTCTTCCGTCCATTATAACATTATAAAATAATTTTAGGTATATATTTTCTTTAAATAAATGTAGATATCTGTACAATAATCATAATATCAGTCCTACATTAATATTGTATTGGTATCTTTTCATATTCTAGGCTATGGCATTGGCCATTATTTCAACAAATTTATTAATACACTGCCTTTTACTATGCTCATCATAAATTATATTACGTTAGAAATAAGGCATATTAGCAAATAATATGATTATATGTAAAAGAAGCCATAATATAGAAGAAAAAATATAATTTTACGTTACCTTTTCGTTTCGAATTTGTATCTAATGAAATAAACGACGGTTTTAAATATTTGCGTTTTATTTTATTTATGAATTTGTCTTTGTTCTAACAAAATTAATATAATATTATTATAAATAACATAACAAGAATTAAATAATTGATTTATAGCTATATACAGTCCTTAAAAATGGCCGTTTAAAAACATTTTATATTTAACTACATAATTTTCTTAGATATTCTGTGCATTTTGTTTTAATTAGCTATCGGTATGAAATAATTCATGATATCGTTTGCAAATCTCACATAGACATGGCGAAACTTTATAGTTGTATTTCTTTTTGTCAGAGTTACACAACTGATCGTAGTCAATGTATCGGCTTTCGAGTAAGAGTTTCTGGATTCTTTCCTCTCTCGGTATAGATGTTATTGCTTCAGACTCCATAGAAGACCTAAAGAAATATTTTTTTTCAATTACTAGTGACTGGATTTTACGTATACACAAATACATTCGTAGATATAGTTTATTAATTAAATAGTATATTTACATATAAACAAAATTTCTTTAAGTCATAAAACTTGTATATAATCTCAATATGGGATTGGACTTTTCTTAAAATGTTAAATTTGAAGTGAAATACAGTTACATATACAATAACGTTAAACATTTTAGAAAATAAATTAAAAATATACCGTAAAACATCATTTTCACAAGCATTACGTGAATTGTTAGGAGCCCACTTTGCATCAGTTGTGTCTACGTTGTATACATTGTATTGTCGACAGGAACGTGGGCGTTTCGCTTGGCATTGGGGAACGGATTCACGGGTTTTGCTTGCCAGAGGACTGATGGGATAGCCGAAATTAGATTGAATACGTAAACAGTGGGAGTATACCAGACAGTTTCGAATAAAAGAATTTTCTAAGTAAATAGGCGACAATAAAAATGTTGTGTGAAAGCAACAGCTGTTTCTAAACCAGAGCACATATATTTTTTCTGTACGATACTTTTGACTTAGTCTTTTTAATATCTCATTGAAGAAATTAGCCTATGACTTATACAATTTTTAAAACAATTATTAACTTAACTAAACTCTAGTTATTTTATAAATAAAAAATCAGGATAATTATAATATATAGCTGAACCTCAGTTACGTAAGTTCATGATCCATTTAACATGCGACGAACCGAAAAGTCGTAATTTATTACCAGAAGTGAGTATACATTTAATAAGCGAAGCCCGCGTTGCTAAGTTATACTTAATTGTGTCCTTACTTTGGGCAGCGACATGATGCATGACCAACAGGATCTGCAACCAAGCTACAACAGGACCTGGAACCTTCTGAACGAGTTCGTGATCTGGACCTAGACCGCGATGGCAGCCGCCTTATCTGATTACATTTGCTCCTGTAGATCGCGGAATAAAAAGATTCATGTCAATTTTCAATCTACATTTAGTCATCTTAACATATATTATTTCTTACCTATGATACTGAGCTGAGTGACAAACTTGTTTTTGTCTTGCCTCAGTATCTGGTGAGCGGCAGTGACATGCCTTAACTTTATTAAAGATATTACAACAGCCTTGACTCCATATTTCATCAATGCGGACTTTTGTGGCTATTTCAATCTTGGGAGACAGTATGCCCTAAAATGACAATTCAATTTATTTCTTATTGTTATAAGAACTAAAATTTCTTCATTGTTATAAAGAAAATGCTAATGATATTACATACAACACAACCAAACAAAATAATTGTGAAAAAATGAACAAAGTATAGTTACAGGAAAATCTTTTGATCTTCGCATAAGCAGATCAACACCTTCCGTTGAACAGACATTGGGTGGAAATAGTACATCATTAAGTGAACCTAGATACTGTGCCAGTATTACACACTCACTCCTTGCACAATCTTCACACCATTGTACTAATTCACAGTATATTGTTTCATCTTCTAGAAGTAAATTATGAATATTAATAGAATATGAAATTTTAAATTCATTTCCATTCAATAAATGTTTTAATATATGATAACCCTGACCACTAGTATCAGTTATTACAATAATTTAGAAATATATGAATCTTACTCAGTAAACAACAGATGTTACTTAAAGCACAACTTTCCTGAAATCTCTTCCGGAAATAAAATACATCTCTAAACAAAAGAGGGAATACTGGAGGTAAGAGACATGTTTGGTAGCTTGTACCTAAAGTAAATATTGTTAGGGAAACACGCCCATCTTGACAAAGCCATACCCCTGGACATGAAACCTACAATGTACAAAGTTTATTTTTAAGGTATGCATAAAACAGATCAATTTTTCAAACCTTTATACAATTATTGAAAATATATTGTTTCAATTCGCTATTAAATTATAGAATACTGTTAAAAATTTTTTTTTCTTAAGTATGATCACAGTAATAGATAAAATAATATTTAATATGTACCTTTTGAATGTCTATTTCAATCGTCAACTCGATAACTTTCGGCATTGTTTGGTGACATATCGCTGATATTATATTGACTTATTCTAACACATCGTATTTTACATGTAGTAGATTTAATAAATTTTATTACAAAGAAAAATTACATAAAAACATATGTTTTGTTTTCACTTTTTAATTAACAATGATTGTTTGACAGTTCAAAAAATAGTGACAGAGTACGATATGAATTTGACGGGTATTTACGAACTTCGAAAATCATTTGGCAGGTTTTTACTAATTAATAATCAATTACAAGCAATAAAATTTTAAGGTGAAATGAATATACTTATACATCTGCAAATTGAAATGTGACTTAGAGACCTCAGAGTAAAATAGAATTTACAAACTATGCGTTGCTATGACAACTGTTGTTTGTAAACACTAGTTCGAAAACGAGAAACTTACTAATGTCTGTAAGAAGATGGAAGGCTGTTTAATTTTGTAGCTTCGAAATTAAAATATAAGTAGTATCTAATCATGTATTTTGATCTACTTATATATTATTATTATTATATATTTGTAACTTATTAATATAATATTTTATACAATAGTCATATTGTTTTGAAGAAATTTTAAAGATATTCATTCGAAAAAGTCTGATATATATGCTGAATAATTGTTTAATTTATCTTAGATAATATTCAGATTACAGTCATCCACAGAGTAATAATTCTCACTAGTATTAATACATAGTTACTCTGGTACAACTGCCAATTAATTTCCCACAAGGATATTTTTTATTAATTCTAATTTCAAACGTTTAGATAATGCGCGTTTTTTAAACTTTTTAATAAACAACTTAAAAATAAATGTTTAAATATATTTTTGCATGACACATTATCTTCGTACTAAGATGGTTCCTTCCGTAGTTCATTGGTTTCGCTTAGATTTAAGAATTCATGATAATTTGGCTCTGAGAAACGCCATAAATGAGGTTAAGTTTAATAAATAAGTTTTTGTTTTCATAATTTATGTATCTAACTACATTTCACATTGTTTTTATAGTAATTATTAATGTTTTTTTAGGCCGAAAATCGTAATCATATTTTAAGACCTATATTTGTCATCGACCCTGAAGACAAAAACCGAATTGGTGGTAACAGATTAAGATTTCTAATTCAAAGTCTTCAAGACTTGGATTCGTGTTTAAGGAAAATAAATTCGCGTCTATATATTGTTAGGGGAAAAGCAATTGAGTGCTTACCACTAAGCTTTAAAAAGTGGAATGTCAAATATCTAAGTTTACAAGTTGATATTGATCCAGAATATGTTAAGCAAGACGAATATATTGAAAAGTATTGTCAAGAAAACGATATATTTGTCGTTAAGCGAGTTCAACATACAGTATATGATGTTCATAGTGTTTTAAAAAAAAATAATGGTAGTGTTCCTTTAACTTACCAAAAATTTCTGTCCTTGGTTAAAGATATGCAGGTCAAAGCACCTATTGAGCTTACGAAAAAGTTACCCAATTCATGTAAGCCTAATGATTTTGATTCAGAAGTTTATGATGTTCCATCATTGCTGGAACTGGGCATTGATGACACTTCTCTTTTAGAGTGTAAGTATGAAGGTGGTGAGACAGAAGCACTAAAAAGACTTAATATTTACATGGCTAAGAAGCAATGGGTGTGTGCATTTGAAAAGCCTAACACTTCACCAAATAGTATAGAGCCGAGTACAACAGTATTAAGTCCATACCTAAGTCATGGTTGTTTGTCTGCTAAAGTTTTCTATCAAAAACTCAAACAAATTGAAAGTGAAAATCGTCATAGTGAACCTCCCGTTTCTCTAATGGGTCAATTAATGTGGAGAGAGTTCTATTATACAGCAGGAGCAGGAACTGAAAACTTTGATAAAATGGTTGGAAATCCTGTGTGTACACAAATACCCTGGGAGAAAAATGGAGAGCACCTAAAGGCCTGGGCTGAAGGTAAAACCGGTTATCCCTTTGTAGATGCTATTATGCGTCAACTGAAACAAGAAGGGTGGATACATCACTTAGCTAGGCATATGGTTGCTTGCTTTTTAACAAGAGGTGACTTATGGATATCATGGGAAGAGGGTGCAAAAGTTTTTGAAGATTTACTTCTTGATTATGATTGGTCCTTAAATGCTGGTAACTGGATGTGGTTGTCTGCATCAGCATTCTTTTATAAGTACTTCAGAGTTTACAGTCCTGTTGCATTTGGAAAAAAGACAGATAAAGAGGGTCTGTATATCCGAAAATATGTGCCAGAGTTAAAGAAGTATCCAACTGAGTATATCTATGAGCCTTGGAAAGCCCCTAAATCTGTACAGACTGCTGCTAATTGTATTATAGGTATTGATTACCCTAAGAGAATTGTTGATCATGATATAATACACAAACAGAATATGCAAAAGATGTCTGCAGCTTATAAACGCAATAAAGAAACAAAATCATTGAAAAGACCAAGATCTGAATAAAATTTGTTATTTTTTAATAATTACATCAATAAAATTATTATTTTTTTACTTTGGTGTTATTTATGGTTAAATTTAGTTGATATGCAGTAAAAATTCATAAAGAATCCTTTCCTTAGATTGTAGCAGAAATGCAATATTATTTGCAAACTTTTAAGTACACAATTTATATTGAGTATATAATTAAACTGTAATTATGTATCAAATTATCCACTACATTTCAATTATGACCAACCATTATCTAGAAATAATGTCACTGTCAAGTTGTCAACTATCATTTGGATTTTGGATTAATAAAAGAAAAATAATGACAGTTATAAAAGCTGTTTTTTTCGTGAATTTAAAATAAGTATTTTAAAACTTTTATTACGGATTTTTTCAAAACTATAAAAAATGATTATTTTTCAACTTAAATTCTCTATTTATACATCTATCATCGTACTTGTGTTATGTTATTTAAGAAGAATCGAATAGGATTCCAAATATGTTCGTTTCTTTGAGATAAATCACAAAGAATATGAGAACCTAATATTCATAAAACAAGGTAAGGACCCGAACTCTTGTGAATTTTAAACCATTTAAAACTCCACTGTATATGAAGTCAATGTTTACAATATCTCAATTCCCTGTCCACACTTAGCAAAATTATAAAGACTATTATAATATAATTAAATCGTTAAAATATGTACATATTTCATCTATAATTTTAATACTATGTATGACGCATGGATATTTAGATCATCAGCTATTGTTCATAATTACTATATTTTCATCAGTGAATATTCATGGAAAGTAAATAAGCCGTACAGTTTGAATATGTTTCATTGTTTGATTTGGGTTACTGGGTGTTTCTATTTAAATAATGTATTATGTTACGTTTTTTTTAAAATATAATTAATGAAATACTTTATCTTGTACACTGTAGCAAAGACCATTAAAGATACAACTCTAATTCTCTTTGTGAACTTTCTAATCGAGATATCCTGTTTACTAGAAATGTAACAAATTACTTTTTTAAATTTTTCTCTTGGGCAAATTGTAGGTAGCTATCATGGTTTTTAATCTTGATTCTGTATTTTAGATTGATTAATAAGCTCTACCTCAAACAATTTTTTAAATTGACTATTGACCTAAATATGCCTATCTATCATATGGATTATCAACTAATTCTAATGATAAAAGGGTAACCTATTAATTGAAATGGGGATATGTTCAGTGTCATTTGATCTAGTTTAAAGCAGATATGATGTCTGAAGTATATGTAACAATGGTGGGGTTTATTTGAGTTTATCCCTAATCCCAAGTATTTTTGGTAAACTTAGTTTTGCAAACAGCTAGAATTAAAATTTTTAACATCTATTATAAGCACAGGGATGCTAATCAAATCATTTATCAATTAAAAAAATATGCATAATAAATGTAGGTTCAATTACAAAAGAGAATGTTAGTAACCAATTTTAGTTTATATAACACAAATGCTAAAATTATTCTGATCAACATTTTTATCATTTAGGTATGTAGTATGTTATATATGTAAATACAAACTCTTCAAATAAAACAGTTTGGCTTTGGGTGAATGTAAAATAAAAACAGAGTTCTTGCTAACCATTAATTTTACTTTTGTTAATACTTTAAAAGAAAATGGTATTGTCAATTTCATAAGAACAATTATAATGTGACATCAAAGAAATCTCTTCCTGTAAACACTCTGTTTATTAAGCCAACTAGATAACATATTTTCCAGATTTAATATGCATTGTTAATGTATTTATGATTTATTGTGATTAAAATATCAAAGTGTATGGATAAATGAATTTTTATGTATTACTTTACCATATATTATGTAAAGAAAGTCAAGTATATTTTTAGCTATTTAATAATTGAAATATATTCCATCAAAGTGATATTAAATATTAGTCATGAAACTGATATGAGTTACATTCTAAATAAATGTTGATTATCAGGTTATCATAAGGATGTGTCATTTTGAAATGACACATGAAAGTTTTGATCTGAACAATTTAAAACATTCCATTTGATATAAAAGCAGTTTTGTAATGTTATATGAACTTCCCAAAACTAATGTCATATTTCATACTGACACATATTTGATGTACTTCAATTGTATTTTGTATCTAATGACATTAAAAAGAACTCACTATCAGTTAAACAGCTTATGAGTCCTATCCTATGTGAAAATCTATCATCTTTATAGGTCAATTTTATAAAAACATAATTATATAAAGCAACTACATGGATTTATAACTGGATATTTGTTTATCTATAATATGTGCGTATATATTGTTGTTAGAATTCATATTTTATGTGTGGAGTAGTATAGAGTCATAGTGTCTCTTTAACAAGTTGAAGTACAATTGTCCAATTGCCTATATACTCTCTAATGTATGGTTTAATGGGATAACAGGATACTCTTTGCAAATAACTTCCTCTGGTTATGTTGAACCTAGATTGAATAGAAAGCGATTTCAGGTATGGTACAAATACATCTTTCAAAGATTATTACACCAAAAATACAAAATATAAGAGAGTATAGGAACCACAAAACGGTCGGCGGTGATGTACTGATCCCCTTCATGAACGAATTTTTTTTTATTTTAACTTATATTTATTTATTATAACTTTTATTCTTACTACATTATTCAATTGTTTTTCAGATCAGCATGCGGAAGTTTTAACGGGTGTGTGTCCTATATATCCTTATTGCAATGGTCTGACGGTAAGTGATAAATTAAATAACGCTTTTAAGATTCACAATGACTACACAAAATGCACTACATCCTAGACGATTTTTTCCGATGGAAAAGTTTAACTTGCTTTAATCTAACATGTTTTATCGCAAACAAAATTATTAGACTAATTAGATTTTTAGCACATACGTAAAATTGGATACTAGGTTGCTGATATTGTATGGTTCTCGTAAGAAAAGTATAACAATAAAGATATATAGCATGTCATAGGATTGCATATTAGTCATCTACTTGTATAAAAAGCTCATGTTTTCATATTATTACATGTTCCGTATCGACTTAGTTATATTAAGTAGTTCGTATTACATTATAGAAGGTTATTTATTAAATTTAAAATTACGCTGACTTTATTCAAGTGAGTAGATCTATCGAGTTAGCGTCGATTTACCGCTTATTAAATACCTAATACTATATTTCAAACATCTGTATATATAATTTTATCCTCAGTTTGGAATTAGTCTTCAAAGTCTTAATATTGTTAGCGTCATATACATAAATAAGACAAACGATAAGTAAGTTTTCTGACCTTTGAAAAAAGTTTTATTGATCAAGAATTTTTAAGAAATTTATATAAAAGAAATCAACACCTAAAATTATTCCCGTAAATTTGCCTTTGGAGTGTAAAAGATGTATCCTAAAGGTATGGATACAAGATACAGGTTGTGGGATCTTACTCTATTATTTTAATGGCTATAAAATGCTTATCAATTTTACAAAAACAACAACTTGTTACAATTTTAAAACATTTGCAGTAATAGCAAATCTTAACAATAATAGACATAATTATTTAGAATCTAGAGGTAACATTTCTCAATAATTGCACAAAATTGCATAATAATTTCTATTGTTCTACCCATTGATTAATATCATCTAAAATCCAGAATAGAAATAAATCTAATTACATAAAAATTCTGATACGGATGTGCTAAGTCATTCACTTATGAGTTATTTTCAACTTTTTGAGATATCGCTTACTTGCATATAAAACTGCAAAGTCATATTTCTATGGCCATTTTATTGTTTTTTCAGAAATTCGTTAAAACATTTATAACCTGCTAAGGTTTCTACAATAAATTGAGCATGAAGCTCGCATGTAACATTATTTTTTTTCTTATTATAAAATTATTTGTCATTGATTGAAAATTTAAAAAGACAATCATAATGATATAGTTTTGATTAACGATTCGTAGATATATGACATGTTACCCGTAAAAAAATTAAAGGGATAGTGCCTTGTTAAAATTTTTGCTTCTAGTTAAGAGTCGGTAAAAAGCTCTCTCGTACAAAACTCAACAATTAAACATGACTTGTTCAGTTAAATCACTAAAAAAATATATATTACAGATTATTGTGTACTTCTGCTTACGCAAAAATATAATAAAGCAGTATATCGAACCAATAGAAATAACCTTAGACGAACTATTAGGATTTTATTGTTATACGTTGTTTTTTAGCTACATTAAAACTACGTAAAAATTTTACTAACTACGTAAACACTTTAAAGGGCAATAATACTTATTTATTCAGTACGTAATATAAACGATGTGATTGTAGTAATGAAAAATTCCTAATACTAAGTTCATTGGCTTTCTACCACACATTACGGCGTTATAAATCTTTTTAAGTCATAATGAGATGACAATAATATAAACACACATTGGCTACCATAAAAACCACACACTCTATAATACGCGCCATAAAGCATAGTGATATTACTGTGAGTACTTGTCTTTTGTGCAGAAATAAATAAAAGTATTATTTATCCGTCTTTTTAAAAGTCGAGTAAGTGTCGGTGCGACTTGATAACGATTTTATATATCATTGGTAAGTTTTGTTCGCATTTCATTTCAAATTCCAATAAGAGTTCAATATTTTTAATTATTTTGTAAATATAACTTGTTTTATAACAAATACAGGCTAAAATTTATATATATAATTTTGGTAAAAAAAATTATATTTATGGAAACATGAAGTTGCAAAACAAGTATGTTTTGCAATACGTAAATTGGTCAGAAATAAAATACTGCCTGCAATGTACATTTCGACAGTAGTTGGTGAATTTCAGAAATTGCGAAATGAAATTACCTCGACAGCGCATCATTCATCTATTAATGTCATGTGGCTTAGGGATCACTTAACTTTACGTGAATCTGTTTTCTCTCATAAAAATATGTGGTTTATCTCAAAACAATGTTTCCTAGAAATTATACCTACATCGTGTAGATTTGGTTGGACCTTCCAGTTAGCTGAGTACCAAACTGTTGGTTAATCGCTTCACAGGTTTTCTAAATCAAAAATTTTCAAATCTGCACGTGTTGCCATAAAATAAGATGTTATTACATGGCGCGCGGCAAATTAAAGTTTATAAACATTGTTAGAGCGTTTACACAACTATTGCATAATATCGTAAAAGATTTTTATTGGCTTTAAAATTGGTATGACTTTTTAAAATTGAAAACCTATTTTAGTGAGTAACTAAATATTATATAAGTTTATATATAGTATTAATCAATGAATTTAATATAGATAATTAAATTAAATAGTTCGATGCGATCGTTACTTATGGTGTAAATAGACTAAGTCTACATCCATCATAAATAACAGTTCATAGCTTGAGTGGGAGTAAATTTAAATAATGCAGGTCAGTGTTACTTTATTTTTGAAATAAATTCGGTCCAGAATCAATAAGGTTGTTATATTTACAATTAATAAGACATAAGAGGAGAGATCAAAAAGCAGTGAGAATGAGAAAAGAAAAAGTTTTTTTCAGGACTAAGACAAAACTTTTTTTTTGAAAGGGTTTGAAGCCTTGGAAAAGCGCTGAACTACTGCATTTACAGACTTTATATAAAAAAATAAATTATTAAATTATCAATAGTCTTTATATTCTCTCATTCTCATTACTTTTTGTTCTCTCCTCGTGTTATTTCATACATAATATAATAATGGGTATAATGTAAAGGTTGAGATATATTTTAGTACGTCTATGGCATAGTCTTCATCTCATTGCTGCTGTAAACTAATAATATATAAATACAATAGTATTCTAAAAAATTGCAATGTCACGTCTTCATGGTCTAGCGCCTACCGAGTTGATGATGTCATCTAATCATTCTAAACCAATCGTTTTGTAGTTTGGATATATACAATCTATATATCCAAACTATAAAACGAGGCTGTTTGTTAGTCTCGCTAAAATTCGAGAACTGCTGGACCGACTTGGCTAATTTTTGTCTTGAAATATTCCTGGTGGCTTAGAGAAGGTTTAAAGGAGGAAAAATATCGAAAAATTAAAAGAAAAAAAACTAAAAACGACAATTTTATTTTGCTATAGGGGTCAGCTAGTTCAATATAAATATTTGAGATAGCGGGGCTCAGGAGACCAAGCACTATTTTGGATAGGCGAACAACGCTTTTGAAATTCCTTATGTAATGTCTTAAAAGTAGTAAGGGTACTTTAAAAAGGCACCGCTTTTTTACATTACATATGCATTATCCCGCATAATTATGTAACAAAAACAATATATTGTCAGTCTTCTTGTGACAATTATTGATAGACGACAAATAAAGAGGTTCACCTAAATGGTACCTATCATTATCTCAATCACGAGGCGTTGTTAATTATACATTAATGCGGTTTTTATATAAGCATTGGAAAGACATACCTTGCGTTACAACGTTGCGCGTAAAGAATTTCTATGATAATAGAAAATATATAATGTACGGATGAGCCCTATGCTCGTTTGTTTCCTGTTATATAGGAAAAGTTAATGGTAGACTGCGTTAATGAAACCCGGTATTCAGTTGCAGCGTAAAACTGATTGCCGTTGGACCAACTGGTACATCACATTCTGATATCTTTTTTTATAGGTTTGAATGGAGAAGGATGAATTTATAAGGAATACCGAAAAATACTCGACAGAATCTCGAGCCCGCTTTTAATAAAAATTATAACTTCAACATCGGATTTTTAATAAATTCAATATTATTACCAGGAATCGTACCAGTTGATATTAAAAAAATTAAAACACGTCTCATTACACCATTTGATAGTATTTTTAATAAGAAACAAATTCTGGAAATTTCTGACTTAAGGGAAACGTAAAGAAAATCTTCCTGGATTGTTTAAAAATTTTATCTTTGGTCTCATCTGTTGTTCCAAATGATTTAGCATTTAAGTAGGTTGTAATTACTAATAATTGCTTGTAATTTTTATGCACCATAGTTAAATGTGAGAGATTGTCACCTATCTTCTTAATTTCATTTGACCTAGAAATAGCACAGCAGTACAGTATGGCACGAGCACTTCAACGGTATGTTCAAAGAGTCCTCCGTAATCTTAGATATTATATCTGATACATTTTGTTACACGATAAAAACACTTCAAACGTTAGAATATTAGTGCAATTCTGAAATGTGGACACGTTAAACATTTTAGAATTCCATTAAGTTAACAACAAATGTATTTATTAAATGAAGATAACTATACTAATAAATTTAATTGGTTCTAATATCGAAAAACCTGCCTTTACTATGTGCATATACAAGTATTGTATAGTGTACAGATTTAGAACAAATATAATTTACAAGATTTTGTCTGGCGATTTGTTCCGGTTAATCTCCTAAACACCTATATCGATTTTGAGTAGGTTCTTAATGGTGAATAGTTAATGGTATAAATATAAAGCATAACGTTGGTAATTTTATTTTATATAAATATTTAGATTTCCGTATTAAAACATAAAAACCTATGAAATTCTGTCAGTTGTACTGACAAATGTTTACATTTCTGTGATTCTTTTACTCTTAAAATATTTTTTAATTTTATACATAAAATTAAAACGGTTAATACTCCTAGTTAGCTAACATCTTAGTTAAAAAGTATCAGAATTCATTGCGTAGTGCGTTAGTACTAACAGAAAAAAAAACGCTGGCAGTATCCCTTTTATACACAGAAATTTATATGTAATACAGATAATATTTATAATATTTTATGATAAAAACGTACATTTTATTTTTATGATTAGTTCTTATATACATTGAGCACTTCGTTTTAACGGATCAAAATATTTACTATTATTTATCAACAAATGACAGTTACACCTGACTATGAAGCACACTTGAGCAGGTTTAACAAATCAGCATTTCTCGCCATAAAGCGTTGTACCGTTGATACGGGCACTCGCTTCGATTAAATTAAACTACAATTTGTCGCTATTGAACATTTTTTTAACTGTAAATTGAGTGTTGTTCTTTTGTGTTTAAACAACGATTATATCGTATTTTATTGGTATGTTTTAATTTTTTACATTTATTTTCATCATTAAAAATATAAAACGTAAAAACTAAATTTAAATTCAGCTCTTGTACATACATCTATTTATTAAGTAAATACGCGTAATACGTACATTACATATTCACTAAAAACTACCAAATCACGTATCTTATGTAAATGAAACCTATTCAAAATGTAACAATAATCTAGTTTCAATTCTGATTATATTTTTAATTTTTTTTTAATGTCACTATCTCGCAATTTCGCACTGTAGGTACCTATTTAGTGTTCAGAATCTGCCTAGATGCATTATCACATATTCTAAATAAATTATATTAATTGTGTACAGACGTTGAAATAAACTTATCTTAGAAGGGTTTTAATCTTATTTATCTTTTAATATAAGATTTGGAATGTACATATCGTAATTTAGATCATTTGCATTGCAACAAAGTTAGTATGCGGAAGTGCGCCCAATGTCGTTTCATTTTCGCTTGAAGTACAATTAAGATTTTTTTATTGACTAATTTCTATCCCGGTTTCGCTTGTGTATTATCTACTTATTATGACAAAGAGAAGCTTTAACTACTTACTAGGTTAATAAATATTTGAATAATAAAGGCTTCGCCTCGTTGCTCGACTTTAAAATCCAAATTCTTGACGTATATAATAATTATAGTTTAGTCAAGGTATAGGCATATAAAAGGTATGAAAAATGACATTGAAAAGTTCGAAATTCAATGCTTGGTTTAAATAAAGATGAGGACAAACAGACAAAGCATCTAGCGACGGGTATATAAAGAGATAAAAGAACGAAAACTTCTTAATTAAATACGTGCTGCTTGAAAGATTGTAATACATATTCATGATTTATTTTCTGTTCTTTAAATCGTTACAAATCAATTTTTGACTTGAATTATTATGAAACTGCACGTACGGCGCCTAACTAAAGTGTTATGCATAATAATAAGTTGATACACAAAAGAAATGTTTGTTACAAGAAACATGACCGTATCTTTACTGAAATTCAACACAATATTTTTACATATGAATATAAAATGTTGCTGTATTCCTATTTTGGAACATAGAATATATTACCAATAAACCTTAAATGATTTATTGCTTAATGGTTGCATTTATTTATAAAATGAATTTATTAATTTCAATTTTTTGTAACCAAATTGCAAATTTAAACTATAAATAATCGTCGAGTTAACATCGTGTCCTTGTGGTCATTGACACTTACGGCAGTATCGTGTGTTTTAGAAGAAATTGCCGATTATTGTCATATAATCATTTCACATTAATAATTTTGTATATTACGTGTACGAAAATGCTTGTATATAAATGTTAGATGTCGGCACTTCATATAGACTTACTATTATAAACCTTAACCTACGGCGCATGCGCCAAATTAAAAATAATAAATTCGAAATTGTTTTCTACTTAAATACCTGTTATTTGATACTATCGTATATTAAGGACAGGGTTCTATAAAACGAGATATAACGTTGATGAAATGTTAATCTAATATATAAAATTCTCGTGTCACGGTGTTCGAACTTGAACTCTTCCGAAACGGCTCGACCGATTTTCGTAAAATTTTATATGCATATTCAGTAGGTCTGACAATCGGCCAACATCTATTTTTCATCCCCCTAAGTGATAAGGGTTGTTCACCCTTAAATTTTTTTTTCATTTTTTTAAATTACAGCATATAAAATTACATACAACCCCCAATTTTCACCCCTCCCCAGTCAACCTCTAAATATTTATGTGGCAAAACGACGTTTGCGGAGACAGCTAGTTTGATATAAAAAAAAAATTCAACAAACCTGAGCCCTATATCTCAACTCTAAGGGGTCGCTATTGTTTTTTTAGTTTCCCATTTAATTAACATGCGAAAAATCGTTTTTTGGTTTAAATTGAATTTACATATAATTAACGTAATTTTAATATTTTTTTTTGCCACCTACACTGCGTACTGAAAACCATTTTCGAAATTTGTAATATATAAAAATTCAATGCCTACTAATAGTTTAAGTAAAAATTTTGAGGATTGTGCAAAAAAAATGCATTCTTCAAATTTCGAAATTTAGTTATTTTTAAATAGCTCTAGTTAGTGTTTATGTAAAGATAATCGTACTTTATAATAGAGTTTTGTGAAGCTCGAAAACTCTACTTTAAGAATATGAAATCGTTTTTTTATAAAAATTGCGTTAATTATGTGTAAATTCAATTGTTGTAAAATCAATGAGAGGGTTTCGGTTAAAAAATTTTTTTTTTTTGAATCACCCTAATGTATAGTATAGATATCTTACATGGTGTATGCAAATGAGCCAAGGCAGAGGCAAGCCCATGGGCTAATGTAGCGAACTCTAGCCAAGTCACGGGCGCTTGTTGAAGACGAGCGCGAAGGGACATTGGACAAAGTTCCAGCACCAGCAGATGGGAACGTCCACCACCTTCCGTGAGCGAAGGACGACTGTCGCTACCTACAAACGGACATACGATATTTGAAAATGGCTGCCAAGACTATCTTGAAATTTTTTTATCAAAAACAGCATAAAAATACCAGCAAACGTATTTAGTTACAAATTAATCACAAAACGGGACACATTTAATTATAGTTTATATATAAATCTCCTGTCACGATGTTTGTCCGGGATGAACTCGGAAACTACTGAACCGATTTTAGCGTCTTTTTCT